>PVJI01005882.1:0-92038 GCA_004026765.1 Micronycteris hirsuta
TGTGTGGTTTGTGGAGGTGGTTAGGTGGTGCTCTGGTGTTGTCTGAACTGGAACAATGACTGTGTTGTTTCTGGGACCTCTTTGGAGGGTCTCAGGTGCAGGCCAAGTTCAGTCACTGCCTGTGCCCTGCCCCAGGCTACTTGGTATGAGCTCAAAGTGATCTGCAAGTGGGTGTCACTTGTGCTAGGCTTGGAGGTCCATGCAAAAGGCTAAGCTGCAAACTGAGGCCAGCTACCACTAGTGCCAGGCCTGGGGCTGCTTAGCAAGAGGTTTGGGACATGCCAAGTTCAGATGCTGCTTGTTTGTGGTTTGTGGACCTTTGAGAGGTTTTGGGAAGGTCTGCAGCATGAGCCAAAGCAGGCCATTTGCATGAAAAAGCCACTGGAAACAACTTGGGTGGGCCCACAAGTTGGGTGGGGCTGGGTGTCATGGAATCACCAGGGCAGGGTGAATGGTATTAGCCAGGTTCATGGAGACACATAGATTTGGTGCCTACCTGTCTGTTCTGTAGGGGGAGAGTTCAACAGAGGAACACTGGCCTCTGCCTGCATTCTGTCTGAGAGAAAGCTATCCCTTCCACCTTCTCCCTGAAGCCAGACAATTCCATTTCTCCTCATATGTTTCATGCACCTTTCTAGCTGTTGCCCCAGTGTTAGAGCTCAGAGCAAGTGAGTCCACCAACGAGTAAGTCTGTGTGCAGGCTCTTTAAGAGGAATGCATGGGCCTCCAGCTTCTTCTGCTTCAGACACAATTTCCCCTGGATTTCATAGCCAAAAGTTATGGGGAATTCTCTTCCAGGCATGGAACTCTGGGCTAGTGACCTTAGTGTGGGGCAGGGATCTCTGCAGCCGAGCTGTCCCTCCTGATTTTTAACACCACACGTGGGTCTAGGACCAACCCATTCTGCATTTCTGCCCCTCTCATCAGTCTCGTCATGACTTCTTCTGTGTATCCTTAGTTATAGGATGTCTGTTCAGCTAGACTTAAGGTGGTTCTCAGTGATGGATGTTCTGTAGTTTAGTTGTAATTTTGAAGTGATTGTGGAAGGAGGTAAACACCATGTTTGTGTACTCGGCCATCTGGACCAGAGGTCTCAGTTATCTTCTTTAAGTTCACGTGGTAAGCTCCAGGTGAAGCTGGAATCCAGACCAAGGCAGTCTGGCTCTAGGATCCATACACTTCAGCCCCTCTATCTCATGAGGCAATTACATTTAATAAAATTTCAAGACAAGTAATGATTGTTCTGAGAAGGGAACAACAGGGCACTCCAGAAGCAGGTGAAAATATCATCTCATCTAATCCCAAATCAGAGTAGGGTCCCTTAAAAAGTGACATTTGAATTGAAGCTTGTCAGAAGATTTCATTAGTTTAAGTGACAGGCTTATGACTATGTTTCAGTTCAAAGTCGGCACTGACCATGAAACCTGAATGCAGAGAAAGCAAGATGATGAACAAAGACAAGTTTAGAATGACGTATCCTCAAGAAGGAGGGGCAAGGCACCATGTCCTCTCTCTCTCTCTTTTTTTTTTTAGAACCAGTGCTATACAATAGAACTTTCTTAAGTGATAAAAATGAATGCTCAATATTCTGAGTTGTCCAGCATGGCAACCACTAGTCACATGTGGCTATTGTGACTGAGAAACTTAATTTTAGGTTTAATTTAACAAGTTTCACATGTGCCTGGTGGCTGCCATATTTTACAGTGCAATTGTAGAACAAAAGCTTCTGCAAGGAAGTGTAAGGACTTCTTCAAAAGGACTTTTCCCTTCTTACCCATCTGACTTCAGAGGGCTAAGTATGTATATCTCTAAGTGTTAATCCCCTTTAAAAAAACGTATAATTTTAAATTCTCCCTGAAATAATGTCACTACTGAGGAGTGATGATTTTCCTTTGTGAATACATTCAGTGGTACGCAATATAGCAGCCAAGTAGAGTGAACCAATGAAACCTCAAGGCCTGATAACTTTTTTTGGCCTAATATTTGGGGTTTGGAATTATAAAGTTGTAAGATTTTAAAGCTAGAATGTGGTGGAGTTTATTCTTCAGGTTATAAAACTAAGATCCAGAGAGGCTGGTCAAGACACTGAAGGGCATTGGGGCACGAAGCCTGGTCAAATGCTTGTCACCTAGGTCATGTCCGAGGCAGGATTTGAATGCCAACATTTCCTATGTCTGCTGCCTGAATATTGACTTTTGTTTTATGGACTCTATTACAAATTGTTCATTGAAGATGAAATACTGTGCAAAACCAGATATGATCATTGTCCTTCTGGGTCTTAAAGTCTAATGCATGAGGTACATTACTTAAATAATCACAGAAATGAATATACTGTTGTAAATGTTAGGAATGTTACAGGAGATTGGGATGGGGAGATTTGATCCCTGTGGATTTGGGAAAAGCTTCCCCTGTAGAAGTAATAATTGAGGTGAGCTCGAATGGTTGAGCTGGAGTTGAGTTGCTAGATTTAGCAAATAAATATATAAAAGACCCAATCTGGCATTTTGTTTGGCAACCCTTGTTGGAGTTAGTTTTGGACCACATCTGTTGTGGTGGTGGTAATCAGTCAATTAATATAGGAATACTTACATGATTGAAAAGCTGGGCTGGGTAAAGTATTGGTTATCATAATAAGGAGGGAAAGAAGCAGGTGATGATAACCCTCCAAGGGTAACTAGGATGACTCCTAGCTTCTTCCATACATAACTGGATAGGTGCCATTACCATTTGCTGAAATGTGGAGCACTGGAGAAGGCCAGGTGTGGTGGCAAGGGCAGGGGGCTCCTTGATGGAGCTGTCCAGCCTCACCAGCTATAATGCCAACAGTCATGTAGACCCCCACAGAGTTGAGGACGTTTTTGGTTATGTAAGGAACCCAACTATCACCCCTCATAAGGCAAAGAGCTCAAAATTGATTTCCACTTTGCAATTGGAACCAACTCCTCTTTCTGTCACTAGACAGAATTAGCATCAAGGCAAGTCAAGGCAAAGAGGATGAGAGTAAACATGTCTTTCTCTTTGGTCCAACTTCCTAATAGTGGCATTCGTGTATTTTACATGGTGCTGGAAATCAGTTGTAGCAACTCCCTTTGGCCTCGCTTTCAGTTTTTTGTTCTTTCCTTTTGACATTTTCTCACAGCAACACAGGTTGCTGCCTCAGCCAGCCCATGGAACTTCTCTAGGAGAAGGTTTCAAAGGGAAAGACTCTTCCGTGGGGGAGGTTCCAAGCATGCCAGTTTTTACAAATGCCTCTGTGTAGAAGAGGCTGATTATGCACTCTGAGCACTGCAGAGATTTTCCCTGGGCTTGGAAGTGTGGTGCCAGTGTGACATTTCAAATTGAAGTTAAGGGTTGCATATTTCTGCATGCTAATTAGAAGGGGGATGGCAGCATTCAATAATGTTATTGTTTTGCTTCCTAGAAGGTCTGCATAAAAGCAGCTGCATGGACATACTTTTGGGGGACTCAGAGATAAAGAAGGGGTGAAGAGACTTCTTGTTTGTCATTAAGGAAAGTGAGACCGGCTGGAGTCCTGCTCTTTGGCAGGCCTTGGAAGCCTCTGTTATAATAAGCGCTGTTGGCAAACTCCCCTATAGAATGGTCTCTGTTGATAATGAAAGTAACCAGAGGGAATCTGTGTTGCTATTGGCTGTTCCTCTGCATAAGAAGATGAGGAGGCCTGGGGCCAGGGACATTTCACTTGCTTCCCTATTCTGAGAGCCCAAAAGATTTCTAGAGTTGAGAGCTTAGATGTTGAAGACACACAAACCTGTGCGTAAATACCAGTCATCACTTACACATTGTGTGAATTTCAGTTTCTTTATATGAAAATGGAAATGCTAATAACATTTTTCTGTAGGGTTGTTAATGAAGATTAGAATAAGTGAATATAAGGCTAGTGGCATTTCATAGGTACATAATAAATGTAACTTTGGCTAATGTTCTCTGAATATGTGTTTTAATAACAACACCCTCTTCTACAGTGTAAAGCTTTTATCTGCCTCCAACATCTAGTACAATTTAAGACTGTTGGAGTTTACTACATGCTAACCTTGTCCCAAGCACATTGCTGAATACTTTCTATACATCACCTAATTTGGTCTTCACAAAAACCGTATTAGATGGGTGCTATTCCTGCCTTTATTTTATACCATGGGAACTGAGGCTAGAAAGAAGGAGATCCCTTATCTGCTCAGGGTAACAA
Source organism: Micronycteris hirsuta (assembly GCA_004026765.1). Lineage (NCBI taxonomy): Eukaryota > Metazoa > Chordata > Mammalia > Chiroptera > Phyllostomidae > Micronycteris > Micronycteris hirsuta. The sequence continues at coordinate 4,205 of PVJI01005882.1, forward strand.
AACTATTAACTTACATTGCCCTCTTTGGTCTAATATTTAAAGCCAAATGACTCTGGCAAGAACAAACGTCTAATTATAGCATGTTGGCTTATCGACCTTCCGTGCATGCAAATCGTAGTTCTGTGGGGCAGAGCAGGTAGGAAAAGGAAGAGTGACAGAAAGTGATAGTATTTTATGAACAATGCTATCAGGTGTTGAGCTAGCAAGGGGCGATGGGAAGAGATGTGGATCTGAGGTGATTCACATATAATTGATGGACTGAAAAAAACTGCCCTGAGTCATGCTATTAAAAACCAGATCCACAGCATAGCAACTCATGGCTGCAGTTTATGGGTGCCGTCTCCATATGTTCAGTGGCTCATGCTACAAAGAACTCCTGAGTGACGGTATGTGCCTGGCACCATGTTAGCTATGGGGATGCGGCGGTGCATGAGAGCAGATGTAGTCCCTACCCTCAAGGACGTCATAGTCCACAGGTAAGGACAGATATTGATTAATTAAACAGTTTGATAAATACAGCAAAGGGAGTTGGGAAGGAGAGGCACATAATTCCCTGAGGATACATAAGAACCTCTAAGAGCAGCTCTGATCCAGTGTGTGGGGTCAGATATAGTCCCTGAGGATGAGTTTGTGACAGTGGGAAAAGAAGCAGAGGGAAGGGTGTTAACCAGAGAGAGGAGCAGGTGCAAGAGCTGTGAGGTGAGGTGGGCACAGCTTGCACGTGGGGCTGAAGGAAAACCAGTGGGATTAGAGCAGAAGGAGCAGTGGAGAGTGACTGTGGAAGGTGCCTGCAGGGCCAGGAAGGTTAGTTATGCACGGCCTTGGGCCAAGGTGAAAACAGATATGCTGATGTCTGTGTCTTTACATTCTCTATGTGGACCTGTACACCAACCCCCTGCCCAATAAAACTGTATTTTACCCCCTTGGGGCTGACGTGTCCCATTGAAAATGTGTGCTCTAGATTCCCACCTATTGGTGGTCACTAGCATTATATTCTTCTCATTTCCAAAAACTTTTCCTATAACAAGACAGACAAGCCCCTCCCCCTCCCCCGCATCTGGGACTGCGGGACAAAGGGCCCAAGTGCTGTTCACTGTGGACCAGTCAGGTCAACGCTAAGAAAGGCATTTCTGCTGCTTTGGGTCTCATTGCTCTTTTTTCACTGTCCTCTTTGTTTACCTTGCTGTGCAAAGGGCGGTCCATGGATGAGCTGCATCAGCATCACCTGAGTACTTGCTATAAACTCCGAATTTCAGGCCCCACCCTGACCTACTGAATCATTTAATGTGTAACTTTATTGTTTACACAAAGTTTAAGAAAACTGATGTATACCATGCAGAGCAATTGTGAAGACAGTGTTTTAGTCCAGTTTTTACATTTTATTTCTAGTGCCTAGTGTAGTGTTTGGCATAAAAAGCTTCTCTGTATGGGATTAATTGAGTGAATACTAAATTTGTACAAAGTGAGAGGCAGTATGGATTTGATTCATTCTCACTCAAAACTCAGGGTACAGTTCTCCTTAAATATTTTATCAGGCTCTAAGAATTGATTTGCAGTCCCCATTAATTTTTAAATGAATGTCAGAAAATATTTTCTTTGGCTTGGCGGTGTCCAAAGTTTCTGCCTGTTAATTAAGACCAGCAGTGGCTTCCCGTACAATGTGGCCTGCCCTTCCCCTCTGTCCAGCTGCCATCCCTGTTGAGTTTAGCCAGTTCTGAAAATAGCAAGAGAGACACACACATTCCCACTTGGGAGGGAGCCCGGTCACCTCCGGAAGCGTGTGTTGGCTAAGGTGGAGGCTGGGGACTCTGGCTCATGTCTCCTAGAAACTGTGCAGCTTGCCAATGATGAGCCAAATTAATTTTTTAATCATTTATAATTCTTCACATGATTTTTATATAATACCATTAAGTGATCCATATATTCTTCCCAGTGAGCCTCTTGTGCATAGTCTTCTCTAAAAATTGTGTTTCTGCCATGGCTAGGCTTAGCCCAATTATTTATGACCAGAGTGCAAACTATTGATGAGGTCAAGAGTTTAGTGGAAGAGAGGCGATCTGAATTCAAATTTTGGGGGGGAGGGGCATGGGGATTTGGCAGGTTGAGTGAGAGAATGAGTAGGGCGTGTAATAGGGTGGCTGAGGCAGTAGAGACCTCTGGTGACTGGCAAATGGGGGGGGGCTGCATAATCTGAAACACTCAGTTTTTGCAATAAATTTAGTCACTAATTCATAATTGTTTTTTCAAATATGAAGTTTCACATCTACGAAGGAAAGTCAAACACTCTGCAATTAGAAACCACTAAATAGAAGCCTTTCTATAAAGGCTGTAGCAATATGAAAAGTGAGAAATGCTGGAGTGATTTGAATGATGGCACCATCTCCTGTTTGCCACAGCTTATAGTTTACAGGACACCTTCAAGAAAGTTATATTATTTGATCTTTATGATAATCCTGTGAGGTTGCTAGGGCTGGTGCTGTTTCAGAAAGAAACTTCCCATTTCACAGAGAAAGTATTAGACTGAGTATGAAAAACGCCCAAGGTTATTTGGTCATTGGTAGATTCTCTTGCTTATTCTTTTATATCAAGGAAAAAGACTGGCTTACCAGGTGACAGGCACTTCAGACACATTGTCTCATTAATCCTCTCAACAAGTGTAACAAGCCTCATTTTAAAGATTAGAAACCTACACCATCAACATTAATAAACATTTATCGAGCCTCAGCCTACTGGCTGTAGCACGGACTAAAGGCTTCAAATGGACTATCTCATTATATCCCCATAACAGGTATTCTAGGTCAAAAGTAGGTACTCTTAGAATCCCTGTTTTACAGAAGAGAACACTATTTTTCCCCAGAATGGTGAACTGTCTCGCCCAGAGCCACACCAATGAGCAGGTGGTGAAGCTGGAGCTTGAACTACCACTGTAGTGTGCTAAGTCCTGCGAAGGCCCCTTCATTAGATTCACCCAAAGGGAACTGCCAATGTTGACAGCTTGTCTCCTGCAACAGCAGTTTCATGTGGCTGAACCTGGTGAAATGCACCTTATCTGTCTCCAGTCAATCTTAAACTAATTTCCAGAAACAGGAAACAACTATGAACAGGTAGATTGGGGGTGTTTTTGTGTTTTCAGCTGTGTTTAGAAATCTGCTAATCATTTATTAACTTAAGAAAGACCCTGAACTTGAAAACTGAGGAAAATCCACATATATTTGTCAGATTTAGGTACAACTTTTATTTTCCAAACATTTATTTCTGTCATGAACTGAGAGTTTCTAAAATATTAATTGATGCTTAAATGACAATATTTTTATGAGTGTTACTTCAGTTTAATGACACTGAAAATTGATGATTGTAAACTTATAATTATAAAATTATGAATGAAGTGACCCAACCTTCAGTCACCTTTCAGTGGAAGACTCTTACTTACAGACGTCACCTTAGTTTAACCTGTTTATCAAAAATATGGGTGATGTTTTGGTGTAATGGGAAGGAACTGAAATTAAATTCAGTAAAGTTTCGTTTCTATTTTTTGTTCACTGTAAAGATTTTTTAAAAAATACTTAGCTGCTTTACTTTCCTAAACCTCACTAAAGGTCTCCTGTTAATGGAAAAGGCCTGGGACATCCTCCATTGTAACCTCTGTAGCAGTGCAAGCTGAGTCTTGGCTCACATGCGTGTGCCTTCTTCCTTGCACACATCCAGTAGCTCCTAAAAATACACATAAGGTACCATTCTTCAAGCTGGTTCTGTTCAGCCCCTGCACCTTTTGAGTTGGAAGCCTGAAAGAAGTTTAAGAGATTGATACATCTGTCACCTTTCATGAAAGAACTATAGTGCCTGAGTACAGCTCTCCAGAATGTGTGTGTGAGGTTTCTGTCTGGTATCTATCAGATTCAAACATGGTGCCCTTCACTCTATTGCACTTTTAAATTTGAGTGTTCAGCATTCCTCTACCGATGAGTGTTACACCCCTCACCAAGTGTATATTCATACATTTGGTGATTCAAAAAGTATTTTAGAGAAATAATACTAATTAAACTTTTTAATGATAAAGATACAGCTTGATGCAAGCAAGTTCTTCATCACTTGTGTATCATGAACAGCAACACCTCACTGTCTTCTTACCCTTTGTGCTTGTATAATAAAATGTATGTTTTTTAAATGTGTGTTTTATGTTGTGAACAGAGGTTAGACGATGGGATGAGATCCATGAAAAAAAATAGCATGTACAGGATTTCTTGTGACTTACAAATTCTGTTACTGAAAAGAAAAGGGAGATTCAGCTGCCTGCCACCATCAAAAGCCAAATTCATGAGGCAGATACTGGTGAAAGAGTAAAGAGGTTTTATTCAGGTACAGCGAGAATGGCAGACACTTGCCTCATAGCTCATCTCCTCCACAAAACCAAGACAAAATCCAGTGTCCAGAGCTCCTGCTTCAATTTAAAGTCCTGTCTTTTAGGGCCCGCAGGCAGCTGTTAAAGGTAGCTTAGCTTGTTTCCAGCTCCCTCCTAGAAGCTGAATGTGGAGCTTGCACAGCCATGGGCAATTGGGCTGCTAAGGCTGCAAGGTCACACAAACACACAGGCTAGTGTGTCCCAGGTGGGCAAGAGGGAAAGAGAGAGAGGTTCCCTTCTGGAGTCCATGGGCCATGTGGCCCATGGAGAGAACAGACAAGTCCACAGTGCAAGTCCAGGTCAAGAGCAAGAGTGATGAGCAAGAGAGTGTTTTTTGTTTGTTTGTTTTTTTCTTTCCCTTACATTATATTAACTTGGATGTGGGGTAGACCATCAATGTGATTTGTCTTCCTGGGCTTATTCTAAAAGACGTGAGATGGTAGATGAATCAATGGCATTCTAATGTTGATGTTTTTTATCATCTAGTCAAGAATTTATTGATTATAAGTTGTATTTTTCAAACTTTGGCCATTTATGAATCACCATGATTGTCCATATCTGAACATAATGTCTATTATGAAAGTTTTCTTTTGAAAAGCTTTCTAACTTAAATTTTCAAAAGGAAATGCCTCATAATCATTACTATGTTTTATTTAGGTGATTAATTTTATTCCATATAATTGCTTTTTAAAACTTTAAGTTAAAAATTCAATTTTTAAAAATACTGTTTTTTTAAAGTGAACTTTATTTTACTGCCATAATTTACTAGTTTGATTTTTTCTAGTACGTTACTATACACTCTTATTAAAATGCAGAAATCCATCCGTGTACTATTCAGAAGCACATTCTGTTTAGACCTGAACCAAAGTCTGGGGAAAAGTGGCTAAAAGAAGATGGGTAATTACTAAAAGAGTGACCCGCAAGGGGTGCCACTGTTGACACAGTTTTCTGTTAAACTTAGCAAGGTTGCATGGCCCTGAGAGTCAAGCCTGCCATTCAGTTAAAGAGGCGCCACGTGGTGGTCACTGCCCTTCTTTTTAAATATCACCCTGGTTCCCTCTCGAGGAGTCCCCTTATTAAGGGAAGATGACCTCTACTTGGCTGGCCTGTAAGGCGTAGGCAGTAATGAATTTTTTATTTTCTGTGAGGCTCATTCTGAATGGGATTGACTTTTGGCTAGTGCATATGTATATAAAAAGGTGACCAACCTAATTCAAATGTAATGAGGGTAAAGTGTGCTATTCAGCACAGCCTCCTTTGTTTTGAGCCCGAGTGAGTTCTTTGCACCAAAACAATGGCAGCTTTCCTTCTAGCTACTGAAATCATAGTGTCTGGCTGGGTAGGATCAACATCTTTTCCAACCCATTTCAAAAATGAAATACAGCTCTGTTTTTTCAGTTTAAATACATATTTTCTAAATGTGCTGAGAGATTTGGATGTTCAGTCTTGAAAAAAACAAAGTATTCTTTCTGAAACATGCAAATGTGTCTTTCTATCATCTAGGAAACTATTATGGGACACCCAAACCTCCTAGCCAGCCAGTCAGAGGGAAAGTGATCACAACGGATGCCTTGCAAAGCCTTCAGTCTGGCACCAAGCAGTCAACCCCAAAGCGAACCAAGTCCTACAATGATATGCAAAATGCTGGCATAGTCCATGCGGAGAATGAGGAGGAGGATGACATTCCTGAAATGAACAGTAGCTTTACAGGTAAATACCAGATGACACTCCTATCAATGGACTTGGGGAAAGTGGGCAGTGGGAGACTTTTTGCAAAAATTATTATTTCCTGAAGAAGAATTTGGAGGGGTCACCAAAATTCAAACTCTAACCACACAATGTTGGAAGAGGTGGTGTTTTCCCCAGTCTGTTTTTTAAGCTTCTTCACAAGACCATTTTAACTTCACCCAAATATCTTAAAGTGGCCTAAGAGGAATGTCTGTAGAAGGGAGTTGAGAATAATCATATTGTTTCTGTCTCTTCAAAATTATATACATATATATATAATATATAATGTCTGTATTGTATATAAATATGCATGTATATATGCATATTTGTATTTTGTTCATTTCTTTCCTGGTCTTGACACTGCTCCATAATTATGGCTAGTTGCTTATAAAGAGAAATATGAGAATTTGTTTAACAGTTTAATAACAATTGATGCTGTATGGAAGGCTAACATCATCATCCTTTTATGTCATACCTTTGTAAGTAGAGATACACTGGAAATATATCACTTGTTATATTAACCTAGGTTAATTTTACTATATGCCCTATAATGCGGAAGATAAGAAATAGCTGATTATATCTTGCATGTGCATTCTATATTATATCGCATATATTACTCATTGCATTATCTATTTATATATATTCAGGGTTCCCTACCCCCACACTTAGGTATGTGTATTTTATGGAGGCATCTTCAAGGAAAGGCCTCTCTGGGTAAGATTGTATAGGTGGGGTCTTGCATATTTCCAGGAGGGGCTGTTCACAGAGACGTGATGTATGTTCCCTGAGTTGGTGCAATGACCATAGTGAAAAATATTTTTCACTGTGTGGGGGTTTGACCTTATATAGTAACTCAAAATGTAACAACTACATGATATGTGAGTTTCTACAGTTTTATGACTTAGAACAATATATTGTTTCTTCTATTTTTCTTATACTTAAATATTTTCTTTAATATTTTAGGGTTACAGTTCTCAAGGAGGTATCCATCTTCAATATTTGAAATCTTCTCTCATAGTGGCCTCTTCTGACTTCACCATATTCAGTCATTGTTCAGTTAAACTTAACCCCAATAAAGGGAAATTACTTAAACTCTGTATTTTCTTCTTTGTGCTACCAAGTCTGATAGAACATTTAGAGGAAAGTTCGTGTTATTTGAATGCCTTCTGCAGCCTGTCTGGGCCTCTCTGAGGTTTTCTCATTCTTTAAGCTCAAAAACCTAAAATTCTTCAACATGTAAAAATAATCAAAAACATTTTTTTGATGGATTTATTGTTATACCAGTAGCCCAAGCCCTCTGCAAGAAGCATTAGAAAAAGAAGGAGGAGACCTGGTTTGGTATCCCTGCTTGGTTCCTAAACATAATAATATCTACTTCCTTTATTGCTAAAATGACTACCTAGGATTAAATCGTGTCTATGTACTTCCCTTCTAGCTCTAAGAATTTGATTCCATGGAAATTTTTATTTTCTCAATTAGAATTAGTTAAGCCAGTGGCTAACCTATAGTTGCAACAGCTAGGAGAAATTTGCCATCTTTTATATTTGAAATCAGGTGATTTTATCCACTTAAAAATAAATATTTTATCCATTTATAGTTAGTAGCCCTCATTGATGCAAGAGCAAATTATTTTAAAAAGTCAACATTTCTTTTAGAAATAGCTAATATTTTAATGTCTTAGTCTTTCAACAAATAAGAATAATAAATCATGATATAGCCCAAAACACAGATGTGGGTACAGAAGCAGAAGACCCTTGGAGTGCCGTGTAGTGAAATAGTTCTGCCAAGCCAGCTGCATGGTCCCCAAGAAGCATGTGTCTTTATTTATTCTTCATTTAGTAGGCATATTTCTTGATAGAAAGCACATAGGGGTTGTTGACTGTAGGTCTTGATACTTTTCCTGTTCCTAACAAGTAAAATCTCTTGTCTCGAGATGTCATGGCTCAAAAAGTCTGTTGCCATAAAATCTCCACTTGAAATCCTGGCATCAAAGGAAAACTTCTGGCCCAGGTCATCTTTGCTAAAGTCAGTCTGATCATTACTGGCACTTGGCTGTCTCTTTTGGGTGCCTGTCTTAACAAGAAAGTGGATAGGATGCACAGAGAACTGCCTCAATATATACATGTGGTGGGACATCCTCAGTGTGTAAGGAGTGTGTTGATGTAGGGCAGGGGTGTCAAACTCATTTTCACTGGGGGCCACATCAGCCTCACGGTTGCCGTCAAAGGGCTGAATGTAATTTTAGGACTGTATAAATGTAACTACTCCTTAACAGTTAAGCTAGAGCTCGGCGATGCCGCCAGGTAGAAACAAGGTGCCGGCCGGATAAAATAAGGTGGAGGCCGGATTTGGCCCGCGGGCCTTGTGTTTGCCGCCCGTGATGTAAGGAATATGTTGAATGAATGCCCCCTCGCTTACCAAACTACAACCAATCACAGCTGGTAACCTATGATACACTAATTCATAAATTCTTTCAAATAATTGACACTACCCAGTCAATGATGTGCATCAATACTGTGTCAAAGCATTTTGCACTCTGCACCACGTTAAGTGGCAGTGCACGAGCCACTGAGAGCATAGAGGGGCAATAGCATGATGAGGTCGTGCATGTTAATAGTCTCTCCTGGTGATTCTTACACACCTTCCAAAGACACACCAGAAGTGAGTATGCATTGGCTTCTAGAGAAGTAAGGATGAATCTTTTCATTCTTGCCAAGTTATGAATTTATTTTGTATTGATTAGTAATTTCAAAATGTTTCTTCTCTCTTGGCTTAATTTCTCTTTTTTCTTCAAACTTGTAGTTGTTTTTTTAATTTGCATTCCTGGATATAAATTATAAAACTAACTCAAACTAGTTTAAGTAGGAATGGGCATTTCGGGGACTGTGGGTATCCTTGATTTAAGACATGAAATCAGAGGCTCAGTCACAGTGTGAGGTGATTTTCCGTATCTTTCATCCCTGCTTTCCTTTATGGAGGCTTGTGTGTCAGGCGGGTCTCACAATCTGTGTCAAGAGGGTCACCAGCACCTACCGTACTTGAACTTATCAACGTAATAACTTCGGCATTAAGAGGCCACCTTGATAAGAGCAAAACTTCCATGCCTGGCATTCATTGGGTTGCCTTGGATCATGCACCTGGTCCAGTCACGAAGGCAGGAGTGATGGGAGTGTGACTTGGGCCCACCCCACAAGCTAGGAGTACATTTAAGGCAGTCCCCGCCTGGACCTAGAATAGAGGGGATGATTTTTAAAGGGAGACCTGAGTGGTGGTACCAGAGGAGGGAACAGATGCAGAGTAAGGAGAGACCACAGACAGCCTCCTCAATGGTTTTGTGGTTTTGGTGGCAGTGGCTGTTCCATAGGCTTGACGTCCTCCATCCAACTTTTGTTTACGTTTGTTCTCATGTTTGTCATTGGGAGCTACTGATCAGAGAAAGATTCCAGTTACAGCCCTTCATTATTGCTCAGTCTGCATGCAGGAGGAAATCAGAATGTCTACAGGATAATCACTAGGGGAGATAGAAAGTAACTTCATTTCTGATTTTATGGTTTCAACCCCCTTGGAGGCTGACATTTAATATCATCAGCCTTTATAAAAATTCAACATGAATGTCAACATTGCCGCAGTTTGTGGATGCTTTGATGACATCACCTCTTGATGTGTCTAGTGATAAGAAGGCAAGCAGACTCATACTTAGAGCCTTCTTTTAAGACCCAAGTTAAATCCATCCACCCACATAATACTGTTATGTATTATGGGGTAACTGTCTTGGTTTTCATAGGAACATTCTCCTCACTTTTGCAAAATACACTCAGTATGTCTCACTGGTATAGCTGTCTCTAACTTCTAAACTTTTATGTGCTTTCCAGCTTGATTTGTGAGTCTTCGATATTTGCTTCTGTCTACCAAAAATGTGTTAAATAACTTATATGAAATGGACAATAATACTACTAGATCTGTGTTTTCATCACGGACTTCTTTCTTGCATTCAAAAGTTCTCTGAGTCATGAAGCCAAATGAGGCCTCCAGAATGAGAGTGCATCTCAGTTTGTGTTTTGATAACCTTCTTAGTTTAAGGGTTTGTTTTTAGTCATGATGTGTTTCTTCTTCTACATGTCCAAGATGGTGAACAATGCATTATTTAAACATGTCTTTCTCTTCTTTATTTTTAGGTAAAATATATTTGGTCCATCATTTTTATGTTTTATATTTAAAAACTCTTATCTAAATAAAACAATATAGTCAATGGGCAAAATGTAGGAAATGATGAGATGCACAGAGTTTGGGCTAAGGCCCCAGTTTGGGGTATGATTGATGATTTGGTTTTTCTCTCTCTTCCCGTGATGAAATAGCCGATTCTGGTGATCAGGAAGAGCGCCCTCTCCAAGAAACAACGCTACCACCTGTGAATAGTAGCATCATCGCTGCTCCCACCACGGACCCTTCTCAGAAGTTCCCTCAATACCTACCTCTTTCTGCAGAGGATAATTTAGGTCCTCTACCTGAAAACTGGGAGATGGCCTATACCGAAAATGGCGAAGTCTATTTTATAGAGTAAAGTATACCATTATTTCTGCCTGAATCTCTCCCTTTCTTTTATTCCCCTTCTTTACCTCTCTCTAGCAGATACAGATTTAATCTGAAAGGATGGATCACAGGCTGGTGGCATTCTTTTATACAATATAACAAGCTTTGCACAAAAAAAGGCAAATAGCATATCATCCTAGTCATTGAGCCTGACTAGCTTGAGGAAACAAGGTCGATAATTTACTGAAAGTGTTAGAAAACTAAATTACGGTCTAATATATAAAGAATATATTTAGCCATTAGCCATTTGTTTCTGTGAATATGTATCAATAGATACTGTTCTATGTGTAGACAAATTCTAGAAGTTTCTTAATAACTGAATTTGCGTAAGGAATTTATTTTCTAACCACATAATACATTTCTGTGTAGCTTAAGTGTATATTCCCATTCAAATATACAGGGTCTGGCAAAAATAACACCCCTGTTTTATTACAAAATCATAAGTATGTAAATCTATAACATGATATCATGCTCAAGCACAGCATATGACATTTTAGGTGAAAAGTTCAAGTTAAAACTATAAATTATTAGACCCATATTATTACCCTACCAACCACACTCAAGCAGGTATTACTTCTGCCGGACCCTGTATATTTGAGCATACATTTTACTATTAGAAAAATCATGAGGATAAGAAAGTATAATTTTCTTAAAGAAGTAAGGGTGAAGGAAAGGCTTGGCTCTCAGAACACCCTCTTTTAGAACCAACCTCAGAAATTCGAGATAACTGAACTGGAGCTCTTGCGTTGTCTTCCATCCAGAAGGAGGGACAGTCCACGTTTCTGCGTTGCTGTCAGTGACAAATGCTTATTACACACGGGTGGAAGATGCAGTCCTTTCCTTGGAACCAGAGCCACAGTGGTTAAGAGCATACCTAGAAAGTCCTGTGGTTTCCCTTACTTACTAGTTGTGTGACCTCTTTGTATCTCAATTTCCCATACCTGTAAAAGGTGTGAACATTATGAATCATACCGCCCTTGTCAGATTGTCATGAGAATTTGATGAGATACTGGCTGTAAAATACTTGGACTAGTACTAATTAGTGAGCATGATTGTCACCATTACCATTTTCATCATCGTCCTCTGGATATTACAGAGGATTTTAAATGTTATAAAAATGGATTTCAACTGTAAGCTTAGGATTTTGTGCTTAGCTTTTGCAATAAATTGCTTTTGAAATTACATCTATTAGGAAAAACTGTGTCGAGCAAGAGGAAATATAACAATAATATGTGAAACTCATATACTTGGAAAAGAATGTACCAATAATTTTTGCTAACGATTGACTTCATAAATTTTAAAAAAGTGAACTGGTTATTTTGATGCTTGGTAATGATATTTGAAGACCCAAGACTAGCTAACTTTTAGGAGACTACAGTGATATGCTTACTTTTCATAACCTGATTTAGCTTTTACCTGATGCTAATGTTTTCTACAATATTAGACATTTACCTAATATTTAATAGCAAAATTATGCAAAAGTATGGCTTTTGACAACAATAGGATTTTGTCAGAAGCTATCAAATTCTGTAAATATTAAGTTACTAGATATACACCATTTATAGTTTAGCCTAAGTTATATGTCCTGATTAATGAGTTTTTAGGTGTCCTTCGTTCTGAAGAGCTTCATCTTAGAATACCTTACCTTGAATAGCAAAGTTAAATTTCTGTAGAATCAGATGTGCCTTGTTTTATGTATGAGTATGAATATTTATAGTTTATGAGGAATCTAAGAAATGCTGGAATTTGAAGGAATACTAAAAATGAAGCATGGCCTAACAAACCCTGGACATAATATAGAAAACAAATGTAAGGAGACTTTGAGTGGAAGAAAAGGCAGACTAGCAAGGAAGCTTGGGAACAAAGAAGTTTTTATCTCATATATCCCCAAGTTGGACCAGAAGAAACCAGTAACCCAGAAATACCAAGTGGAGACCAGGGGGAAAAAAAGCCCTACTAAAAGCTTGCTCTCTGTAGCCAAAGGACCAGGAAAGGGTCATCCTACAAGATAGAAAGCTTTTCTTCAATAACTACTGTAGTCTAGCCAACAACACAGAAAAACCTGTGGCCCTGCCTCTGCCCACAGAGGTCAGGTGGGGATCCTAGTCCCCTATCCTCCATAGGCTGTGAAACTAGGAACCCAGACTTCTCTGCCAGGGTGATGTCAAAAACAGCACAGAGAAAGCTGTGACATTGATTGTAGCCAAACAATAATAGACATTCCCCCTCTCCCTGTGTGGACTCAGTAGAGGCCATGTAGGGGAAAGTGTGGACCCTTACCATGACCTAGAAGTAACGAGGCAGCCTCCTCCTCCCTATCAGGATGGTTTCAGAGGAGGTCTGGAGGAGAGACAGTACTTTACCACCATCCAGTGGTAAGAGGCCCCCATCCCACAGAGTTACTGGAACCAAGCTGGGAGCAGTAATGAGGCACTACTATCCTCCCAGCCATGCTGGGATCAGCAGGGACCCAGAGGGGATCTAGAACTCCCATCTCCACCCAGCGGTAGCAACAAGGAGCTCCTCTCCCCTTGGGTGTCCATGAAGGTCAAATGGGGCCCCAGGACTTCAACTCCACTCAGAAGTAACAGGTGGCACCATCTCCTCCCCTGCTTGAGCAGTGTCGGGAAAGCCCACTAAAACAAAGGTTTAAATATGCTCTGGAGTGCTGTACATAGTACCCCAAATGTCCAGGTTTTAATAAAAATTCCCTTGCACCAAAAATCAGAAAAATCTCAAATTGAGTGAATAGAGGTAACCAGTAGATGCTAACACCAAATGACAGATGTTAGCAGGATCTGGCAAATTTCAAAGCAACCATCATTTAAGTTCTGTAATGAGCAATTACAAATGTGCTTGAAACAAATGGAAAAATAGAAAGTTTCAGCAAAAATTAAGTCTCAGGAAAGCAACAGAAGTTACAAAAAATGGAAATTTTACAATGGAAAAATTAAATAACCAAAAGAAAAAGCTCAGTAGATGGAGTCAACGACAGAATGGAGGGGACAGCAGAAAGAATCAGTAAACTTCAAGGTAGAAAATAGAAATTGCCCACTCTGAACAACAGAGAGAAAATGAACTGCATGAAATAATGAAAAGAAGTCTGGGGGGCTTTGGAACAGTAATAGAAGATCTAATATTTGTACCCTCAGAGTCCCAAGAGAATTCAAAGTGAGTGGGGCTGAAAAAGTACTCAAAGAACAAAATTCCTCAAAGTTGCCCAAAGAAATAAACCTATATAGAGAAGCTCAGTGGATGCAGACAGTCTCACTCCCCCCCCCCAAAAAAAAAACTACCAACACACATCAGAGTCAAACTTCTGAAAACAAAAATCTTGAAAGCAATTACAGGAATAATACCTTACTTATATCGGTGAAACAATTCAAATGACACAGTATTTCTCATCAGAAGCCACAGGCCAGCAGGAAGCAGTACAGCATTTCTCATGTACTGAGGGAAAAGAAAGATAAATGCACAGTTCTGTCTGTTTCCAGTGAAAATGAAAGGAAATGAAGATGTTCTTAGATGAAGGCAAACTAAGCATTTGCCACTAGCAGGCTTGTACTAAATGAATGGCTGAAGGTTATTTGCTAAACAAAAATAAAATTATAATAGAAATATTCTTGGAACACTAGAAAGGAAGAAGGAACAATGAAAGAATAAAAATATAAGTAAATAAAATATATTTTTTTCCTCTTAAACTTTCTAATTAGGATTGAGAGAAAAGCAAAAATTATAACGCTGTCTAACATGTTTTCAGTGGATGTAGAGGAAATATTTAAGATAATTTTATTATAAATAAGGAAGGGAAAAGGGATATTTATGTGTGTGTATTTTATATATATATATATATATATAAAACATATATATTAATGGCTAGATACGTGACTGTATATACTGAGAGATGATATAGTCAGTCTATTTGGGCTGCTGTAACAAAAATAGCATAGAGTGAGTGGCTTAAACAACAGACATTTCTCACAGTTCTAGAGTTTCGAAAGTTCAACATCAGGGTGCTGGCAGATTCTGTGTCTAATTAGAATTCACTTCCTGGTTCACAGATAGCTGTCTTCTCTCTGTGCTCTCACATGATGGAAAAAACAGGCCAAATACAAAGCAAAATGGAAGACTTAAGTCCTAACGCATCAATAATTGCATTACATGAATTTAAATACAACATTTAAAAGATAGAGAATGGCAGAGATTTAAACATATGACCAAACTATATACTGTCTACCAAAACTAATTTCAAATATTAAAAAATACTGGTAAGTTGAAAGTAAAAGTTTGGAAAAATATACCTTACAACATTAATCAGAAGAAAGTAAGAGTTACCTATTAATATCAGATAAAGTAGGAAAATCTCTAAACACTTAGGAACTAAACAACACACTTCTAAATAATCTGTGGGTCAAGTAAGAAATATCAAGGGAAATTTTTTTTTAAAGATTTTATTTTTTTATTTTTTATTTTTAGAGAGGGGAAGGGAGGGAGACAGAGAAGGAGAGAAACAGCAATGTGTGGTTGCCTCTCACATGGCCCTCACTGGGGACCTGGCCCGCAACCCAGGCATGTGCCCTGACTGGGAATCGAACCAGCGACCCTTTGGTTCCCAGACCATGCTCAATCCTCTGAGCTACACCAGCCAGGGCTTCAAGGGAAATTTTAAAAAAATACATCGACCTGAATAAAAATGAAAATACAGGATCTCAAAATAGGTGTGATATAGCCAAAAAAGTGATGGGGGGCGGGGACAATGGTGGAAGGAAAATGGAGACAACTGTACTTGAACAGCAATTAAAAAAAAGAGAGAGAGAAAGGCAAATTTATACCACTAAACACATGTATTAGAAAAGAGGAAAGGTCTCTAATAAGCCATCCAAACTCCCAGCTCAAGAACCCAGAAAAAGAATAGCAAATTAAATGTGAAATTAATAAATGGAAGGAACTAATAAAGAGCAGAAATCAGTGAAATTGAAAATGAAAACAGTGGAGAAAAATCAATGAAACAAACAGCTGATTCTTCAAAAAGATTAATGGAATTGAAGTACCTCTAACAAAACTGAAAAAAGAAAAAAACTTAGAGAAGACAGAAGTTACCAATATTAGGAATTAAACAAGAGATCACCTCAGACCTTGAAGACATCAGAAAGATAAGCAGATGCCGCCGGCAGTCCTGCACACATAAATTTGACAACTTGGATGAAATAGACCACTTCCTAGAGAAGCGTGAATGAACACAACTCATCCAATAGAGAATAGATAATATAAAATAGCCTTATAACTATTAAGAAAATGATTTTTAATTTAAAAACTCATGAAAAAGAAATCTCCAGGCCCAGATGGTTTCACTAGAGAACTGTTCAAAGGATTAAATTTCTACACTCTCTTCCTGAAAATAGAAGAAAAGGAATACTTTCCAGTGTGTATGAAGCAAGTGTTACCTTGTTACCAAAAACAAGGACAGTCCAAGAAAAAAAGAAAACTGCAGAGCAATATCTTCATGAATGTATTAATAGATGCAAAAATCTATAACAAAATGTAAGCAAATGGTATTCACTAATTTAGAAAAAATTATACACCTTGACCAGGTGGGAATTATTTAAGGGATGCAAAACTGGTTCCTAATTTGAAAATTTAATCAATACAATTGCGATATTAAGAGACTAAAGAAAAAAATCATGCCATAATCATCAATGCAATAAGAGCATTTCACAAAATTCAGCATTCATTCACAATAAAAATTCTCAGAAAAATAAGAATAAAGGGTAATTTTCTTGATAAAGAACCTCTACAAAAAAATCTAATGTTTACATTATAGTGCATGGTGGAAGAAAATATTTTTCTTGCAAGATTGGAAATAAGCCAAGGATATTGTTAGACCTCACTGCTCTTACTCAACAGCATGCTGGAATTGTAGCCAGGATAATAAATCAATAAAAGAAATGAAAGACATATCATTGAAAAGGAAGGAATAAAATTATTTCTCATTGCAGATTATGGTTATAGAAAATAACAAGAAATGTACAAAAATTTCAAGAATAAGTGAGTTCAACAAGATTACATGATGAAAGATAAGCATACAACTATCAGTTGTATACTAGTGATGTTTCTATGCTAGCGATGGATTTATGGACAACAAAATTCAAAATAAAATATACTTACTTTAAAAAACTGGTTTAAATATAACAAAACATACAAGATTTTGTATGTTGTAAACTACAACGTGCTGAAGAAAGAAATGAAAAGTCTCTATAAATGGAGAGACATCCCCTATTCATGGATCAAAAGACTCAGAATTGGTACAGTAAAGATGTCATTTCTCCCTAAATGAATATACAGATTTATTGCACATCCTCCCAAAATCTCAGTAAGATTGCTGTTAATATAGACAAGTTTATGCTAAAAGTTTTATAGGAAGGCAAAGGAACTAGAATAAGTAAAACAATTTGAAAATAAAAGAATAAAGCAGAGTTGTCAGTCTATCTGATGTAGACTTGTTACACAGTCATAGAAAGAGGGCTGTGTGGTGGTGATGAACAGACACACATCAGTGGAGCCCAGAAGCCGACCCGCAGATGTGTCCAGCTGATTTTTAACAAAGATGAGAAAGCAATTTAATATGGGCAAGACAGCCTTTTCAGCAAAGTGGTGCTGGAGCATTTGGACAGCCAGAGACAAGTAAACTAACTTCAACTTCCACCTCATACCTTATGCATAAACAAACAAAAACCCTCAGAATAGATCACCATACATTTAACTATAAAATGTAAAGCGATAAAACTTAGGTAGAAAAAACTTAACAAAATATACAGATTTTTCCTAGATTGAGATCTGAGAATGGGCAAGGAATTCTTAGTTTTACATCATACACATTATCCTTAAAAGGAGTAAATGATAGGGGGAACAAAGGAATATTTGCAATAGTGTCAGTGATTAAAAACAAAAATAAAAGGAATAAATGATAAATTCAGATTCATCAAAATGAAAATCTTGCTTCAGAAAAGACCCTGGTAAGACGCTGAAGAAACAAACTATAGACTGGGAGAAGGATTTGCAAGTCCCACATCTGAAAATTGACTAGTGTCAATTTAGAATATATAAAGAACTCTCAAAACTCAACAGTGTGAAAAATAAAAATACAATTAGAAAATGAGCTAAAGATATGAACATAAATTTTCACTGAAGTGGATATACAGATGGCAAATAAGTACCTGAGAAAATATTCAACATCATTAGCCACTAGGGAAATGCAAATTAAAACTACAAAGATAGCATTATGTGCTAATTAGGATAGCAAAAATGAAAAAAAAAATAACAACACTAAGTTATGGCAAAGATGCAGAGAAACTAGATCACTCATATATTGCTGGTGGGTATGTAGAATCGTATGGCAGTCTAGAAAACAGCCAGGCAGTTTTTTAAAAGACTAAACAGGCAACTACAATATGGCCCAGCAGGTGCACATTTGGCCAGAGAAGTGAACATTTACTTACATTCACATGAAAACCCGAGCGTGAATATTTAAGTAGATTTATTCCAAATATCAGGTTGGCCAAAAAGTCTATTTAGTTTTTTCTGTAAAATAAAGGACACGCTTTTATTTTCACCAATAACTTTAATGATTTGGATATTTTGAGTATGTCAGCTATCTCCCACATGGTATAGCATCAACTGTTCTCAGATAATGATTTGATCACTGTCAACTTCAATGGGTCTACCCAACCATGGAGCATCATCCAGTGAGAAATCTCCAGCATGAAACTCCGCAAACCACTTTTGACTCATTCAATCAGTCACAGCCCCTTCTCCATACACTGCACAAATCTTTTTTTGTGTGTTTCAGTTGTGTTTTTACCTTTCTTGAAATAATAAAGCATAATATGCTGGAAATGTTGCATATTTCTTCCATCTTCAATATTAAAATGGCTACACAAAAATATACCAATTTTGATGTTTTTTAATAAATGCATGCTGATATGACAGCTGTCACAATACAATCTAACAAACTGATTTGAATGACGTTAAAGACAACTAGGCACTACTAGAGCCATCTTATGGAAAAAACAAATGAACTTTTTTGCCAACCCAATACCAAAAGCTAGAAACACCAAGATGTCCTTCAGTGGTTACTGTGGTCCATTCATGCCATGCCATTGAATACTACTCAACAATAAAAGAATTACTGATGTAGGGAGGTGGGCAAAAGTAGGTTTATATTTGCAATACAAATTAATAATACAACACCTAATATCTGCTGTATTAATATCTGTTGTAATGTGGAAATATCTGTTTGTTTGTTTTGTTTTTCTATAAATGATGTGAATCTGCAGTTATCTCAAAATTATTTTTAAAAGTGTTTTTACTTTTTTTAATTATGCATACTCTTCCCTCCTAGCAATGACCATGTTTACTGTCTTACCGTGCAGGGATAGTGCAAACCATGGGTTCTAGTGCTAGATTCCTGGGTTTGATCCCCAGGTCTGCCTTGTATCAGCAGTGTCCTTGGGCAAATTCCTTCACTTCTGTGTCCTGAGTTTTCTTATCTGTAAAATGGGGAGTAATCATTGCAATATTAATAATACTCCTCTCACAGGGTTATTGAAAGAATTAAATAAATTGTAACATGTGAAAGAACAGATTCTGGTAGTTGTAGCTAGATAAATAAGTAGTATTGGTGGTGATAGTTGTTACTATATCACCTTTCTTTTAACCCAGTTGAGATGATGGGTTACATACATTTGCATATTCTGTTTTTCACGGAAATCATTATTTTCCAACATTCAATAAGATTTTAATCAAATAAAAATTGTGGCAATTTATACAAACATGATTACAGCTTAAACTTTAGAGTTCAAAAAAGTTTTAGGTTACTGCCTAAACTTTAGAAAATTATTTTTAGTTTTATATTTTCATTTCCAGTTTGCAGCGTGAAGTCCTGGATTTGCAGCCCTCTGCCTTCCTCGGTAGTTAGTGTGGACGGAGTATACTGGGCACTCAGTTACCCCCCGCCCCCATTTATCTGTTCGGGCCAGTTCTGCCAGTCATTCTCATGACATTTCTAATACGATTGAGGCCAACATTCTTTGAAATGTTCCCGTGTACTTTAGACTTGCAAGGCCCAAATCAGTGTCTGTTCAAACATTTCATCTAGAGTTATACCTTCCAGAAGGCAGTTGGGTATAATGTTGACCTTCTTGAAGGTTTTTCTTGGCCCAGGTTTTATTTATGTTAAGTGATTTGGGGCTGCCTTCACTAGATCTGAATCATAACTTAAGACACTGCAATTAATGATATATGTTAGCTGCTTTGAGCTACTTGTCTGTATGAATTGTGGGGGTTCCCCAATGTCATGAGAATTCTTGTGTGGTAGAATGAGTGAAATAGCAGCCTTCCTTGTGAATTCCAGCATTCAAGATTTAAGTCAAAGCAAATTTGAATTGGAGTTTGCTCTTCAGCAGATGTGAAGACTAAAATAAGTCTAGACAATGGTGGACAATATAGACAACGTGTGTTGTTTGGAACTTTTTAAAAAAATAAAACTGGTATTACAATTTTAGCTCGCAATGATGGAATGACTGTATCTTACATAAGTGAAAAGCCTGCCAGAGGTCTTCCTTGAGCTGTGTTACAATTCCGAATTCGGGCTCTCCTCTGGTCTGGGTTTGTTGTGAAAACATCTTCGGTTGAAGAGCAAATGTTCAAGAGTGTAAAAGTTTTTTGTCATTGAGCTCTTTGCTTTTCCTTTTCAAACATATTCTTGTTTTTGTTTCTGGATTTCAGTCATAACACAAAAACAACATCATGGTTAGACCCTCGGTGCCTGAACAAGCAGCAGAAGCCCCTGGAGGAGTGTGAAGATGACGGTAAGGGGCTCAGAAGGTCTCCGTTTAAATGCATTGGCTATTCGTTCACACACACATATTTTAAAGAGTTGTAGCAAGGTCAACCAGTTTTAACGATGAGTTTCTAAAACGTAATCCAACCCTGGCTGGTGTGGCTCAGTGTATTGAGTGCAGGCCTGCAAACCAAAGGATCACTGGTTGCATTCCCAGTGAGCGCACGTGCCTGGGTTGCAGGACAGGTCCCCAGAAGGGGGCGTGCGAGAGGCAACCACACGTTGATGTTTCTCTTCCTCTTTCTCCCTCCCTTCCCCTCTCTCTAGAAATTAATAAATAAAATCTTTTTTAAAAAAGGTATTCCAATTTCTAGTAAATGCACTGAGGTTTCCAAAAGCAGAAGGGAAATCAGTAGAATTGTTTAAGAAAATGATTTGTTTACACAGAAAGGCAGATACGTAATCATATTTCCATTATAAACAAAACTTTACATAGTCAGAAACTATTAAATGAAGATACAACCTCTGCCTTCAGGAACTTGGAAAAAACTCTATAAAGTCTAAGAATAAAGACTTACATATTGAACCTTAATACTTTATTATGAAAGTCGTAGAGGGGTAAATATCAGCTTTTCTTAAACTGTCCATGTTTTATAATTATTATTTTCCCAGTCTTGGTATAGCAGGTGTATACAACCTTTTGGATTCTCTGGGCCACACTGGAAGAAGAGTTGTCTTGGGCCACATGTTAAATACATTGTGACACAGAATCACAAAAAAATCTCATAATGTTTCAAGTAAATTTACAACTTTGTATTGGGCCGCATTCATAGCCATCCTGAGCCACATGCAGCCCTCAGTCCGCAGATTGGACACCCCTAGTAGGGAAAGCAGATACTGACTTCTTTGGGCATCTGTAACTTTGAGTGTATCCTAAGTACATGAAAAGTGTCTGTTTCCAACAAAGAGCCTGAGATGTCACTCTACCCCCACTGTCCTTGTTAATCTCAAAAAAGAACCAACTGGCTATAAAAGTAACCATTTTAAAATGTTTATTTTAAGGGTTCGGGATTTCTAATTACTATTCCAAAATGCAAAAGACAAGTAAGATGGAACAATGTGTTCCGTTTCAGTACACTGAAGTCTTGCCCAAATTCTACCAAAATTACTTTTTGACATGGATGAATTAAAAGGGAAGTGGTTTGCTTTGCTACTCGTTACTCATTTCTTGTATTTGAATTAGTATAATTATTGAATATATATTACATTGTAAGATAGTGAGACTTTATTAATTTACCCTATGAGGCAGATTGTTATATGTATCCTTGAGGTGTGTTTGAAAATGTAAGCCAAGAAAGTATAATACTGTCAAAGCGCTATACTCCAAGATCCTCCTATTATGCACAGACTGCAGATCACAGGAAGCGAACATAGAATTTCATGTTCATATTTACCTCATTGACTTCGAGTAGAAATACAAATCCTCTGACAGGGCATGACCGAGATGCTTATTTTATTTGGGTTGCTTGGTCTATCCCTGAAGAAGGAATGGAATAGGTATGGTCAACTGCATTATTTTGCATGTTTAAGGGATAGTGGGCTCTCCTGAATATCCAAATATTCTGTTTGATATATAATATATAGGTGACCAATTTTCAAAGATCAGAACATAAAATACATTTAACCATAAAACTTCATGAAGCAAAATTTGAACTTTACTTGAAGCCTAGTGATTTGGAAGGCATTTTTACTACTGTAGGTTCTTTCATGTCAATGTCCATTACAGTTGTATGGAAATGTATGAAAATACCTGTTAGTATAATTTTATAAGTTGTAGAAAACTCCAATAGTTTTTATTGAGAAAAAGTGTTAATGCAGTGAAAGTATTGAGTAGAATTATTCAATGGTTTTGTTACCAAATCTAGTAAGTTTTAATTCTTAAGTTTCTTACTGTTGCTATAAATGTTATTTCCTTTGAAACAAGTATGTATTCATAGCAAATGTGCTTAGTTTAGTAATTATCTTTTCAACATTATAATTCCTATATTCTGTTTCTAGTAGAAATTATATGTATGTCCGTGTGCTTGTATACAAAACAGCATAAATGTATAACCAGATTATACCACCATGACAAGTATAGGCTTCCATACCTGCATTTTCTGTTGCCGATTAACACAAAGCTGCCTTGTATTATTGTTTATATCATGACACAAAGAAGAATAACATTGCTGGTCATAGTATTGTTTCCATATTTCTTTCTACTCTCTGTGGATAACATGCTACATGCCAATTACATGTGCAGATCTCTCCTCAAAATACTCTTAAATCCCACACCTATTTATTGAGTGTCTTCTACATGTCAGGTGTTCTAGGAACTTCAGGTGTATGAATGAACACAATAAACAAAAAGCCCTGCTCTCAGAGGACTTAAATTCTAGTCATTTTTCACTCTGTGTCTTCTTGTTAAATTTTGCCTATCCTTCACATTATAGCTCAGGGACTGTTCCTATGACCTTGCCCCCAGATATAACTAGGTTGCTCTTTTATATGTCTTATTCTGGAGAACTTATCACAGTTTTAATTTAATTTTTATTTGCATGAGCTTTGGACTTGTCTCCTCCTGCAGAAGGACAGAGGTGTGATTATGCTCGTTTTGATATCTCTGTCACCTAGCATAGTGACTGGCACATAGTTGGTCTTACTAAATAATTATTGATGAAATGAATGAATGCCCTCAAAGACATTGTTAAATACTATCTAAATGAGCATTTTCATGAAAGATTTTATGTAAATCACATTCCTTCTTTGAGATATAATGCCAGCATCAGAACTTACTGTTTACAATTGTATAATCTTTAAAAAGTGTATCAGGCGTTTAGGGCCATGTTGGTTATAAGTCAATAATCGATTCATTTATTTCATCAATTTGAGAAATGTTTTGTCCCTATCATGTACCAAAACTACACTGGGCATGCACCTGTTGCTTTACTGGAAACAGGCTGCTCCCTGGTTTTGCGGAGCTTACCGTGGAGGGGACAGCGCCACTCCGGAGCTGCAGAGACTTTATGTATGGAGTGATTTGTGTGTGCAGTCCTATGTTCTCCCCGCAGGCAATACAATGTTTTACTGACAGCAAGAGGGGGTCTAGAATAGAAAGGATCTTGACTTGTTTTGCTCCCTGAAATTACCAAGAACATTTTCATTCTAATATTTCTGAACTGTTTGACTTAGAAATATATAAAGTAAACTGCCTCCTTCAGGGTAGCCTTCAAGCTTTGCTTCCCTAATGTACATCATCATGACATAATTTCTCTTTCTAACCCCATTTAAACGATCTTGAAGTGTAGCTCATTTTACAATCTGCATTCTCAATTTGACCTCACCACTCATTGTTCAGGGAGCAGTATCACTTATAAGATAAGTAATGCTTTAATTGTGAGTATAATTACCTCCATGATTAGAGGATTATTGAAGGATTAAGAGGACTGATATTGAAAGGTCTAACAGCTTTGTTTGCTTGAAATAAGGCCTGTAATAACTGGCTTTTTGCTTAAGAACAATGTGTAAGAACACTGAAACTGCAAAGGTACTTATCATCCTTTACCACCAATCAAACCCTATTTTGATATGCAAGGAAATGAGCCGTATAATTATATTGCCAATACCACCCAGCTCCTACCATTTTATGATTTACACTAAAGTCTCGAGTTTGTTAGCCAAGCCAATGAAATAAGCCACAATGCAGGTAAGGACAAAATCAAGTGGTGTTTGCTGCTATTTTTCTGAGGGGAGTTTCTTTCTTGGTGCTGGTGTCTGAATTTTTCTTTCTCTCTTTTCTGTCTCATTCCTGCTATTCCTTTGGAGAAGAAGGGGTCCACACCGAGGAGCTGGACAGTGAACTAGGTAAACCCCCAGCCTGCTGCTGGTGCATGACTTGTCCTGAATGGTTTTGTCTCCAGTGAATTGCTTAACCTCTCAGTTTCTTTAGTTTACACTTCTCCAATTATGATTTTCATTTCCATGTATCCACAAAAGGTCAATCTTACAACACGTGTCTAACTGCAGGCATCATGCAGAGTTGTAATAAATCACGTCTGCAAAGGAAAAGTCTGAGCCAAGTGAGAGTACAGTGAGAGTTAGCAAATGGTTGCTAGGTATTCTTGTAAGTTGAGGATTAAGAAAAAACCAAGGGGATAGATCCTTGCCATGTCTCTTGAACTCTCTCATACAACCTACCTCGGCCTCCTTTTGTTATTTGTTTGGTGTGGGTAGTTATCTGCATAGGTACTACAAAAAAAGCAAAGCAAAAACCTATCAGACTAATCCAAGGCTCATTACAGGAGTGAGAGTAATACAGTAACTTCAATGATTCTTAACTGAATAAATAGTTAATATCTTCAGTATTATGTTGTTGTTAAGTTATTGGCCGCATGTTTATAACTGTAGTGAATGGCTTAGAAACCAGATGCTGCATTTGATGATGTTTACCATGTTCCATAGAGTGTATGTATCAGTGTAAATCAAGTCTTAACTACCCTAGCTATTAGTTTAGAAGTAATTTACATTAGCAGAAAATGCCAAACTTCTTTTTATCTTTGCTCTTGGGATATATTGAACGATGTACCCTAAGTTAGCTGTTTAGAGTTCAGCTTTGAACAATGTTAATATCAGTTTGCATTCCATCTGATTCCTCTCCAGAAGGATAGATGAGAAAGCCCAGATTCCGGCTAAACTGTACAAGAAAGCCTTGGCTGATTAAAAATTGACCATAGTATATTTTTAAAATAGAAAATTATTTGACATCACTATGAATGGAGCTATAATGAGATCATTGAATCAGCCTAGCATTTTCAAGATTGCCTTAACTGAAAATAATATTTAATAGAGATTATTATTTTTATTTGATTTTGTTTGCTATATAGATGAAGATAAACACGGTTGACTGGAGTTATGATATACTAGAATTTAGCTCTGCTTTTCTCGATGTTTGGAACATATCCTATGGTAATTGGTGGCTATGCCAGTGATGGTTGATAACCACTGATAGACCTATTTTTAAACATGATTAATAAGTTGTCCCTGTGGTCACTATAGTAGGAATGACTTGAGGTTCAACCTATGTAGTAGAACAATTTGAAACTAATTTTGTTTTGTAAAGATTTTCAGTCCAGTGATATTTAAGTAATTGAAAAAGAAAGAACTAGGTTTTCCAGACATAAAATGAGTGCGTTCATCACTTGCTGAACCAATTCAAAACACTCTTGCTGCCCGCCTAATGTGTGTGAGTGACCACTGCTGTCTGTGCGTGGCTGGTGGGGATAATACGGCCCAGCACCCAGCACACATTCATTTGCTTCTGTGCAAGTTTGAATGTTGAAAGAGGTGTCTGTTTTCTTTTTCCCAAGTAGCTGTAATATTGTCGGAATTTTCCTCTGATCTTATGGACTCTAACAAATAAAGTTTCAGTGGCTGCATAGTATCCCTCATGGCCACAGTTCTGGGCGGTGGGTTGGAAACAGAGGACTGTCTTTTTAAGGTTGCCTGGGCTCAAATCTCCCCTCACTGGCTTTATGACCTTGGGCAACTCATTCACCTTCTCTTAGCTTTCCTTTCCTTATCTGTAAAAAGGAGCTGAAAGAGGAGCTCCCTTGGTGCTTGTTGAGGAAACTTGATAGATGTGTTTTAATATTTGTCCCTACGATCAGCTCATATTGTTTTTACCAGTTTTATTATTTATTTTTAATTGTATTTTCCCATTACCATTTAGCCCCCTTATATCCCTCAATTTTATTATTTATTACCGAACTTCCTGTTGTTGGACTTTTCAGTACTTCCTTATGGTACTTTTGCCTTTAATGTGGGACAGGAGAGGGACATGTATACTGTAGAAATGTCCCAAATGTGTCCTTGTAGGTAAAGTAGAAATAGGATTTTCTCCTCTGGTTTCTTCCTGCACATGTCCGCCATAAGGAGTGGTGTGCGCACACACATACACACACGCACACACGTTTCTTTTGCATTCACTCCCGATGCTGTTGATAAGCGCATTGCTCATTTTTGTAACAAGAGGACCCTAATCTTAAACAAGGCAACTATCAGGTTTCCCCCTTAAACAAGGGGAAATGCAATTCCAGGTGTGAGAAGGAAACCCTCTCTGTACTCTGCCTCTGAAAGGCAGGGTGTGGGACAAAGGTCATTTGATTATAGAGCTGTCATTTCTGAACTCTGTTGTTTGATCAGGATCAGTAGCTCCATTATGCACTTTTGGTTTACAGAATTTATCACGTCCTCTGGGATAACATCTCCCCAGAATTGGAAGGCACATGCAAACCTTGTTTTGGAATTATAGGGTATTCTTGTGCTGAAATCAACTAGAAGAGGTTGAGAGGAGGAAATGAAGTCTCTTCCCAACCAAAACTAAGTCACAGTTTTGAAATTTATCTCTGATTATGAACACGACATTCAGTATGTATGCTGACAAACCCCTTTTGAAAAGAACTTAGAACATTTGACTGTTCCATATTTGCTCTTGTGGCAATAATTAGCACAATGTGAGGTTTACCAGCGCAGGAACAGCAAGCGGACCATACAGATTTGTCCAGTTCCTCGTCTGCTTTCCCAGAACAGTTGTCTGAGCCTCTGTGCCAGCGAGGTGCTGTGCAAAATGTTTCCCAACATCCCCATATCATCTGCAGTCAACCTTCGTGGTAAATCCAAGAGAAAGGTCTGCGTCCACGATGTTAAGTAGTCCAACTCCGTATCTGTGAGGTTGTGGAGCTAAGGGTCATCTCTGATCTGGGCAAACCCGGGCCCTGGCTGCCCGGCATCTGTGACAGGCCATGCAGTCTGGCTTGATGTCCAGCAGTTGTCGAACAAGGCAGGGAGGGCAGTGTGGCTCTTTGAGAATCTTCAGAGTGTTTAGTAAAAAGAGTCATGTCATCTTTTTCTAAGCTTTAATATTTTCTACTTTGAGTTTTTTAGAACCAAATGGCAAATTAAAGGAAAAACATTTCTATTTTAAGCAGTAGGGGACTAATTCCTATAATTAAATTAATCACCATTTTGGAAGAGAAATCAAAATTTACCTTTTCAATTCTAAATGAAGTTTAATTGAAAACTGAAAATTTTTTGGCATTTGCTAATCTGTCCCAGAAGATGTGTAATAAATTTACAAGAATCCAGAAACCCTCGTTGTCCAGCCTCATTCTCTTTGTTGACTGGGTGGCAGGACAAAGTCAGAAGTGGCACCTTGTCTTGCGCCCTCTGGGACCCCCGTCGAGCACGCAGCGTGTGGTGTTGGAGTCGCCTGCTCAGATGGTGCACTCGTGATTATCTTTGTGTCCTGGTGCCTAGCACACTCTCAGGCAGACAGGCACTCAACAAATGTTTAACAACTAATAATGGAATGAACTGAGTTTTTACTATTTTCCCGATTTTATCTAGAAATAATAGGGCCAAATATTTAAGGTTGAAGATTTTTAGAAGAGATTTGGCTCATTAAGCAGAATGTGGACCCCTCACACTCACCCGTTCTTCTGCCCCACACCACAACAAATATATGGCTGTCCACCAACTTGCATTTTTTAAATATTCGATTTCCTAAGTTTTGGAAATATTTTCTTGGTTCATTTTAATTTAAATTGTAATTTCCAGCTTTGTAAAGGGAAACCATTTTCCCAGCATTTGATCTGCATTAGTCCATAAGACTGCATATAAAAATGCGAAGTTTTATCAACATCTGCAAATTGGACTTTTCTTTGCATTTTTAGTAGCTTACATCTGCCAGAATTCAAAGACTTCTTTAAAACCTTTGGGGTTTTTTTTATTTAGAAGAAAGGGGAGAAACTATATCTCTTTGTTTGCAAATATGTAACATGGAACAAAAGCTGTGAAATTAATGTGTCTTGATGTACAGCCAAATTTGAGCAAAACATAAATTTTAACAATTAGCTTGTGTGTTTGAGTGACGCGCAGGACCCCAGTTCAGCATGGAACTGTTTGTGACATATGTGAGCCCTGGTGAAACAGTTACTGTTTGAAAATAGAGATCAAATGATTCCTTGAATTAAAAACAAATCTAGTATTTCAAAATAAGTGATATTTCAAGAGTTTGTAATATTCCGTTCAAGCTGGTCTTAATGGCTACTTCCAGGAACAATGGTTGACTTTGGAGTCCTGTTTTATACAAGCTTGCCTTAACTATGTGTCTATGTATATATCTGGGTGGCTTTTAAGTTAAGTTGAACAATTGCTGTCTGCCTGAAAGAATTGCTTAATGACCCCAAACAACAACCTGGTTGCTTCTTTCACCAAGTCAAATTATCTACTGCAGAGGGCCTTTTCACAGTAGGTTCTTGTGACAGAACTCACTGTTACCTAGTTAATCAAGTTCCAACCTTTGATATGAAACCTTACAAAGTGGAATCTAGTAGAGCACAGTTGAGTTTACAGAAAGGCACATGTATGTCCTATTACCATTTACCACTATATTTAAGGGAAATACAGTCTAGTGAGTTCTCAGAGAGCAGGACCTGTGTTTCTGCTTAGGCAGGCAAACTGCTGGTAAAGATAAGCCTGCCCGAATAGAGCAATCTGAGTGATGGGTGTGTGCAATTCAAAAACCCAGTGCAATGTGGACCTTTTTAATTACTCAGTAGCATTGTAATTAGGAATAAGGAAAAAATCAGATGTAAATTTTATTTTATTGCAGGAAGAGAAAAACAGCACTATTCCATTGAACATGAAAAGAAACTAATTTTTATCCTGTTTCGCTTTTATGTTAACATAGTCTAAAAATAAAATGTGAAAACTATAAATATTTAAGATAGCAGCTAGGAATTCAAGGCAAATTTTAACTCTGTTTTTATTAAAATCTAATTTAATAATTAACTTAGAACGAAGACACCTGGGACTACATATTATGTTTAATTTGCTCAGTAATTGTTCTTCATGTAGAAAAAACACATTGATAAAATAAAAACAATAGTTGCTTTGCTTTTAGGATACACAGTTTTTATTGTCTTCAACGTATTTTATGAGTTTCTTCTTTTGTCTAACTTGTTGAAAATCCCTAGGCTCTTTAAGAATATGCTCTTCTTATTCTGAATATTCTTTTATTTTTCAGAACTGCCTGCTGGTTGGGAAAAGATTGAAGACCCTGTCTATGGTATCTACTATGTAGAGTAAGTGCCCCTTGGTCCACACTTTAGTTTGTACCCTCTGTTGTTATGTATATTTATGCTGTACAGAATTTGCCATCATTATAAAATATAAAGTAAATAATGATAATAATATAATTTTATAATGAAAATATGTCTATTTTAATGAATGAGAAAATATTCAACGAATCTGAAGGTAGCCAGTTATATTACACAATTCATGGGGGCCAGAGCTATGTCTTTTGTTTACCATTGCAGCACTAAGGCCCAACATAGTCCCGGTATACGGCAGGTACTTAGTGAATATTAGTTGAATGGATGAATGAATGAGAAAAGCAAAAATTTAATAGACCAAATGAGTAGGGACTATTTCAGGAGGAGGACCTGATTGCCTACATTTTGCCCTGCCCAAGCCTGAGCTTCTCAGAATTACTTATTTATTCAGTAAGACTCTATTGGGTCAGACAGGTCTTAATAATGTATGAAATGTTGCCAAGATAAAGAAGGAAATGGAGAGCTAGCCTAATGTACATAAGATCTTGTATGTCTGTCTGTCTCTCCCGTGCCTGAGGGCCACACGCGTGGCTCCTGCGCCATTTTTAGGTCTCGAGCCCTCATCATGACCTCTTTCCCGTGCACCTCATTCTGGCGCTGGCCGCAGACTGTCTTTTCCTCCAACCTATCGATTAGTAGGATGACACCATGAAAATAAAAGAATCCCAAGTGATTAAACATTGAATAAATATGTTTTATATCATTTCCTCTGAGGAAGATGAGAAATAACTAATAAAAGATCCTTTGAAAGAAACAAGTACCATATAAATGTCCTGTCACCATAATTCTACCTGCCACAATGAAGTAACTGGCAAACTTTCTGTCTCACATGCTGCTGGCCATGAAAAGCCATTTGTGTAACGTCCTGGAGATAAGAACACATGACGTAAAAACACCGGGTCTGAAAATGCTCAGCATCTTATGGTAAAAAAATTTTGAGTTCAATATAGCAAGAGTCCTTGGCCTGTACTCACATTGCCCCCTATTTTTCCTAACAGGGAGGATTGTGATTTGGGGCATCAGAAAGGCAAGCTCGGTCATTTCTCTGACCCTCATAAAATAAAATCCTTTTGCATGCCCAGCAGATCATCTTTCTTGTACATGTACAGTGAGGTTCTTGCCTATTTGGGGCTCATTTTGAGTGCTCCCTCAGCTAACTGCGTATTAACAGAAAAGGAACAGGTAACACAGCTTTGATGAAGAGATTTGGTTTAAGCGGCACGTTGTTTTCCTACTCTACACTTTGCCTCCCTGTATCTTGTCAGATTTAATGCCTTGTTAATGTTAGAGCATATCTTAGTATGAAATTGCCTACAAGCATTAGGAAAGAAGCAAGCAATCCTACAATAGGAATTAAGGGTAGTCTGTCCACCTTATTCGATCCTAATCATATAATTGATATGTTCCCAAATTTCTAGTGAAGTATGATTTTGATGAACAAAGAAAAAATATGAATATGTTTATGCTTGTGTGTATCTATATAATGTGTATATGTACATACAAATACACTAAATATGGCCATGTCAAAAAAACATCTATGTATTCATATTATGTGTGTCTGTGTCTGTGTGTGTGTCTGTGTGTGTGTGTTTTGCCATGGCCTTATTAGTTTTAGGACCATCTAAAGTATGTGGGTCTTTGTCACTTTGTACATATCAGTTAGGTTAGTTACATTTGGAGTCTTTTTGCCTAAAGCTTTTACTTTTAATCCTGACCCCATGTCTGTTAATCGGAATAGTTGACAGATGTTGTAGAGTCCTACTTTGAACTTCATTGTTTGGGTGAGTGCACATGCATCCGTTAATTCTGTCATAGAAAGTTAGACAGCAGTTCTGGCATCGTATGTTACCGAATTATCACATCTCTGTTTTAATCTCACTTTCGAATAATTCTATAATTTTTTTCTTGTTGAATTAAAGCAGTTTACCCCATCAGGTGATTCCTTGAACATTTGGGAGCTCTGGGATTTGAAAGCAGGCAGACCTGAGCATGCCTGCCTCTTTACTATTTATTAACTATGTTATGTTAGGGGAGTTATCACTTTACTGCTCAGAAATTTACTTTTTTAAATCCATAAAACATAAATAAGAATAATAATATGACCTAACTCTTGGAATTTATTAAAGATTTTAAAATAAAATGTGCATAAATCTCACAACGCAATGTTTGGTACGTGTAAGCAGTCAGTATTGGAAGTCATTGCTCTTTCCTATACCTAAATGCATGTTGGACACAGGACAGTCAGCATCTCAGACCACCTGCTTTGCTCAGGCTGTAATCATGGGAGTTGACCTGATTGGCATTTTGCTTGTGGGATGAAATGTTTTCTAACTGGGTACTATCTGCCTTCTGCTCCAGCCACATCAACAGGAAGACACAATATGAGAACCCAGTTCTAGAAGCCAAACGGAAGAAGCAGCTTGGGCAGCAGCCGCAGCAGCAGCCGCCGCAGCCGTCAGAAGGTTGGCTCTCTCCTGATCTGTGGGCTCAGAAGCGAAGGGCGAATGAAGCCTTGGCGCTGACACCCCCGTGTGGTCAGAACTGGCCTGCATGGTCAAGTCCTCCTGCTGCTCTGAGGACTCAATGTCCTGCCGGGAGGAATACAAAGCTGCCGGAGTCCCAGCCCTAGAACCCAGACAGCTCAAGTGGGGGACCCCATTCACAGGCACCAAAATCTCCACTTTAATTTAAAAAGGACATGTCTTTAGATTGGAGAACTTTCTGATGGTGAAAGAACTCTCTTTCCCCAGCAGCCTTTGTACAGCGACTGGTGTCTAAGTCTAGACCACTTTTAGCGCCTTAGAGGGAGTTACCAGGTATGAAACTGACTTTTGCTTTTAGGGAGATTACATGCAAGTATCACAAAAAGCTGATGATTTGACAGCTTTTTAAAAATTACAAGTTAATTCATGCTCTCTGTAAAAATATGAACAATTCAGGAGTGTAGAATATTAAATTTTCCTCTGCTTCCTCCCAGCCCATCCTCAGAGATAAAAACTGAGCAGAAATTTTCTAGGGATATACCAATATGCATATTTTAACAAAAAATAAGCTCATATTTTATATGTGTATCTAATGGGTTGGCCAAAAAGTTTGTTGAGGTTTTTTGTTTTTCTGTAAGATGGCTCTAGTAGCACTTAGTTGTATTTAACTTCATTCAAAACAATTTTGTTAGACTGCATTGTGACAGCTGTCATATAAGCGTGCATTTACAAAAAAACTTAATCAAAATTGGTGAATTTTTGTGTAGCCATTTTAATATTGAAGGAGGAAGGTACACAACATTTTCAGCATATTATGCTTTATTGTTTCAAGGAGGGTAAAAACACAACTGAAACACAGAAATAGATTTGTGCAGTGTATGGAGAAGGTGCTGTGACTGATTGAATGAGTCAAAAGTGCTTTGTGTAATTTCGTGCTGGAGATTTCTCGCTGGATGATACTCCATGGTTGGGTAGACCAGTTGAAGTTGATAGGACTCGAATTAAGACATTAATTGAGAACAGTCAGTATTACACCACACGGGAGATAGCCAACATGCTCAAATATCCAAATCAATAAAGTTTTTGGTAAAAATGAAAAACATGTCTTTTATTTTATGGAAAAACCTAAATGAACTTTTTGGCCAACCCAATATTTAAGTTTTGTGACCTGTTTTTTTCACTTAAATATATTCCTTGCATGTATTTCAAAGTTGGTTAATATAGATTTATCTTATAATTTTTAATGGCTGCATTATATTCTGTTTTATAAATGTCACTACTTCATGTATCCATCTGTTTATTAATAGATGCTTAGGCTTTTCCCAGTTTTTATTGCATTCTTAAAACAACAGGCTTAATATACCCTCAGTATAACACATGAATATCAAATATAACACTTCTCTTATTATAATATTGCATACAGTAAAAATAGATCATAGAGTGGAAACAGCAGACTTTTTCTGCAAACGGACATGCAGTAAAGTTGAGGGCTCCGTTCACAGAGCCCCCTCACAGCCGTGCGGGCTGCCTGTGGCTGGGCGGGACCCGCTGCAGACGTGCACAAGTGGCTGTGCCTGTCTTCCACTGCAGCCTTCTGTGGGGGCACTGAAATGTAGACTTCATTTAATGTTCATGTGTTATGAAGTGTGCTTCTTTCTATTTTCAACCATAAAAGCCACTTCTGACTCACGAGTTGTGTAAAATCAGGCATTAGGCCCAGTTTGGCCCTTTGGCTATAATTTGCTAACCACTGCCATAGACTACTTTTTAGAGAGAGAATACTTACCTATTGAAAAATTCTTCTTTCTACCTCAATTTCTTTTCTATTTTTTTAAAAAATGTTTTTTACTAGTTTTCCTCAGCTGGTAAAACTTGGCAGTGTTAGTGGAGTTTGGGGAATGGGAGTGTTCAGTTGACTGTGTGAGCTGAGCTGGAAAGGAATTTTAGGGTAAATGTCAAGGGTCACTCACTGAGTTATTTCTGGGTCTCCAAGGGGAATGGGACTATAGTAAGGGACCAGTTTGGAGTTCAGAGATGGTAGGAGATAGCACCTTAGCAAATTCACCTTCACTACCTCAGCTGGCGTAACAGCCAAGCCCATGTCTCAAATGCATTAGAGAAGTGTCTCCCTTCTTGGGCTGACTTTAGTTGACTGGATCTTTTCAGATGTTTTTGACTTGGTTTCACTTTGGAATCTCCAGCCAGAGAGAACTAGAGATTTATTGGTTATATCACAATATTTCTATCCACAAGGTCTTAGGGAAAAAAAGAGACAGAGAGAGAATCTTGAAATTCTTAACACAGAGTAGGATCAAATACCTTTTTTAAAAAAAAAAGTTATTGGCCCCTGGTTTTATTGGTTTGGGCAGTTTTATAATAAAGAAAAAGGTGAATCCTAAGTGAGCTATTTATTCCCTTTCTTGCAGAATGGACAGAAGACCATTCATCGCTCGTGCCTCCTGTTATTCCCAACCACCCCCCGAGCAACCCGGAGCCTGCCAGAGAAGCTCCACTTCAGGGTAAAGGGTTTTTATAATCACATCATTGTTTCAGCTCAAAAACCTGATTGTTAAAGGTACTTTAAGGAGTGGAATCTCGTAACTCCCAACTCATTCTTTTGATAGTAAAAACCATAATGATTGAAATTCTAAATGTATCATTAATCAGAATTGTTAAAAAAGATTAGAAACTTTTCTCTTTGAATTTCTCCAGCTATTTGTAATGTTATAAAATTAATGTTGTTTTCCATTCTCATCTTTGATTATTTGCCATTGAGAATCCATTAAGCCAGTTTCTGAACCTCAGCACAGTTGACACTTCGGGCCAGGTGATGCTGTGTGGAAGCTGTCCTGTAGGACGGCCAGCAGCATGCCGGGTCCCACCCACCGCAGGCCAAGACCACTCTCCCCCCGTTGTAACAATCAGAAGTGTCTCAGTGGTGTCACCAGAGTGGTGAACCATTGATTTAGAGACCACAGATACTTAACAATTTTGTTAAATAAGGTAAATTGAAAACTAAGCATTAGATATTTCAAGATTCTAGTCAACATATTTGCTTTTAACCAAAATTTTTTCTGTACATTTAAGATGGTTTGATGTTGTTTTACATTCTCATCTCTGATTCTTGCTGCAGTTTTGGCATTTGTACAGGTTTTACAAGAGAGTCAAAGAAGAAAAGGGGCTTACTTTTCTGTATTCACAAAAAGTTTGATCCCCTAGAGAGGCTCATTTTTGAAAATTGAAAGCTCCCAAATCTTGCTACTATTTCATAGGGGCTTACTTTTCTGTATTCACAAAAAGTTTGATCATAGCCTATTTCATAGGGGCTTACTTTTCTGTATTCACAAAAAGTTTGATCCCCTAGAGAGGCTCATTTTTGAAAATTGAAAGCTCCCAAATCTTGCTACTTTCAGGCCTCATTACTCTTCAATGATAGAAAAGATTTTTGGGTTTGTTTAGTTTTTTTTTCTTTTAAATAAAAATAGAACAAGCATCATATTTGATAAGAGTTGAGGCATGTTTGTGGTAAAAAACTGTTAAAAAGACTATAAAATGTGTTCTCCATTTTTAAAGAGATATAAATAAGTAGAATAATTATTTTCTCTAATTTTGATTCCTCCATTATAATTATCATAAGAAAGAAATTGTTTCCCTGCTAGCTGATATTGTCATGGGATTAGTATTAAGATCAACTTCTATAAAATAATTTCTGCTGGTTTGGATGTACTTTTTTTTTTTTTAAGATTTTATTTATTTATTTTTAGAGAGAGGAGAAGGGAGGGAGAAAGAGCAATGTATGGTTGCCTCTCACATGGCCCTCACTGGGGACCTGGCCTGCAACCCAGGCATGTGCCCCAACCTGGAATCGAACCGGGACCCTCTGGTTCCCAGCCCGCGCTCAATCCACTGAGCTACACCAGTCGGCTGGATGTACTTTTTTTATGATAATGGTTTTAATAAAGATAACATAGTAGATAATAACATATTAATTAATATCAACATGATTGTGGCCTTTTTCATATTTGTTAAATGGAGAACTTCTTCAGCATCCTCATGTTGTCTTATTTCCCCCTCTCCTGGTAAGTTAGCTACACTGCCTCTTCAGTTCCTTGAACCTCTCTTTAGTTCCTTAAACCCGCAGAACTTAGACCATGCCAGAGCCTTTGCATATGGTGTTCCCTCTGCAACTGTCTTTTCCTGCTGGTGTTTGCTAACTTCTGCCCATCTCAGGTTATTGCTAGATTCTCCTGTTATATTCAGTCTTCCCATCTTATTCTCATTTATAGAATTTAACAGTTTACAATTGTTTATTTGTGTTCAGCTATTTGACAATAGTTTTCTCTTTAGACTTTAAATCCCACAGAGCAAGAGACTGTTTATTTCACTATGGGGTATTCCAAACTAGGCAGAGTTCCTTTGATATCAATTCATTGTGGAGTGGAAGAATGTAGGCATACATACATACATACGTACATACTAAGCAGCCCACCTTCCTTAAAGAATTGTCTTAGAGGTTAAATAAATTAAAGCTTTAAAGGTTCAGATGTGGGTGCCAAAAATTTAGTGCACCAATGAGGTAAGGGCCCAAAGTTACTTATCTGTGTTAGGAGCTTCATCTCAGATTCCTTCTTCTTTTTTCTAGACCTTTTATTCTTTCTTTTCTTCTTTGACTCTCTTCGTTCCCACTTGTATTTGAGATTTGGGAGAGGCTCACTGCACTCTCCCTGGGGACCATGCACATTCTTCTAGCCCTTCCATCTCCATACTGAGCCTGGTCTTTCAACAGTTAACTTCGTCATGGAAGCTGTACTGGACAGCGGTGGTCCAGGGCTTTTACACAGTGGTGCCAAGAAGGGTACCAACCTGACAGGGAAGCAGGCACCTAAGGGTTGTTCAAAAGCAGATTTGAGGACCAAGATGCAGAAGATTCTGATTCAGTGAGTCTGGGGCAGGCCCTAAAAATGAGTACATTTAATAAAAAGCTTACACAGGGAGATTCTCTCCCATAACCAGATATTACAACTGGCAGCTAACCAACAGACTAGGATCTCCTAGAAAATGACATGTACCACAGGGCTACAGCAGAGAGAGCTCCAAATTCAATGCCAGTGGGTAGAAAGGCATTGCTTTTCCCAAGCTTCGTTAACTGATGAGCCTCCTATCATAAAACACAATAAAATGTGCATAGGTGTGAAACCCTCTGATCTTCCCTCCCTCATTAAGCCTTGAAAAGGAGGTCATTGGTCAACTTCAAACTTCTGCTCAGGACTATAATAAGTTTAAAACATACTAAGCTTGAAATATGCTAATGCCTTTTAAAAATTCATTCAGATAAACTACCAGGTACATTTTCACCTTTTCTAACTTCACCTGTAATAAGGGTGGAAAGCTTAAACTCTCACCCACCTCCTCCAGCCTTCTCAAAGACATGTTAAATCTCACTTCTTTGTGCTGTTGTTCATTCATTCATTCGGCACATGTTTGTGGAGCACGTAAAATGAAAGGGACAGTATTCTGCACACTGGATGTGCAAGCAGAGATCCGCACAGAGTTTACATTTAGTGGTCCTGTGTGTGTGCACATGTGCTACCCCTCATACATGGGGCAGGGACAGTGAGCCCAAATGCCAGACCAGTAAGTGAGACATAGACTGTGTTGGGTGGCTATAAATGCTAAGGACAAAAATGAAGCAGAAAAGGAGATTGGGAATGTTGGAGGAGGCTTTGCAATTTTTCATATGGCGGTTGGGAAGGCCTCACTGAGAAGGTGACAGCTTCTGGTATCTTGGCAGCGTCCCCTGTAAGCCCTCAGACAGCCTTTTCACACACACCCCAAAGTAAAATTTGGGGGTCATCTCACTTGTCCTCAGTGGATGATTGCCATGGCATCTGTTGCCCCACAAGCCCTGGCTGCAGTTTACATGGGGAACCTGCTGTGTCTTTATTTCCTTTAGCCATGGTGATGGAGCCTGTCAAGCTTCCACCAGCCTTGGGACTGCCCTAGAGAGGAGGAGCTTAAGGAGCAGACCTGTGACTCCAATTTAAGAGGCAATTTAAAGAGCCTCTGTAAGAGTCAGAAACTTTCGAAATATGCAATTAGAAATGATACGTGTTTCCAGAGACATTTTTTTAAAAGCCTTTTAGTTATAGCTAACCAAAAATAACTTTCCTGGGTGCCAGGCTCTGGAGCAGGGGTTTGGGAGACTTTGTCTCCTGTTTTTTTTCCAAATAACATTTTTGGTAGGAAAGAAATAGAGCACATAGGGAAACTGTGGCAATGACGAGACAGGAAGTATAATTAGGAGAATTGAAAGAATCTGAGCTTTTGGGATAACCAGAGAAATTCCAGTAAGTTTCTAAATTATAGTGAAATGCCCAACTAACAAAACACAAAACTGCTGGTTTCTGTACAACATTTTTTTATGAATGTTATCAAAAAATTCAATAAAACCTTAGGCAGCATGTTTGGAAGTTATTTAGCTATATATCTATCCATTTATTTTATATAAAACAACTGAATTTGGAGTTATATGACTCTTGTTAGTAAATGTTTCACTTAGTTTAGGTTTTTATTTTGTTTTATTTTTAAAAATATTCCAAACCACTTTTCTAAACTTTAAAAACATTTTTTATTTATTTGTTTTTTGATGCGTGGATTTGAACTTGGGGCCTCATACATGGCAAAGCATCTGCCATACCACTGAGCTACCTCCCTACCCCTAAATTTTTTTTCAAACAATAAATTTTAGCAGTGGACATGTCTAGACTATTTAACATATTGTTAAAAGTTGCAAATTAACAGGAAAAATCAGTTGAATGTAGAATTTAACAAACTAAAATTATAACCTTTTCATTTTGAAAGTAGTGATCGTGCATTTTTAGCAGATTAGTCTTTGTGACCATAATATGCTTCTTAGAATTATCTATGTTTTTTCAGAAAGAGTTTTCTGTTTAATTAAAAGCTAAACATTTTGCTGATTTGGTTTTACAAATGGGAGCCAGCCTCAAAGCAGTACATTAGAAGCTGTATTGCAAAGTATAAATGATAACAACATAAAAGACACCAAGCAAAGGCCCACTCCTGTGAAGGGCCCCTGTGGCAGCTCCGTTGCTGTCACACCACATGAACTGAAACCATGGGCAGGTGTCAGATGATGGACATCTGTTTGATCCTTCTCTTATATTTCCTTTTGGATCTCCATGCTGACAGGCTACTGGTTCCATGTGCCCCTCCTTAAACAAAGGGACCTAGAATCACCCCAATTACGGAAATCAAGAGAGGACTCTCTTAGACACTTATGTACCCAAATGTCCCAGCACAGGAGCTTGGAGAATTATCTGTAAGTTGTATCATCTCTTATTTAGTTCACCATTTCACTCGTCATGACTTTATACTTTTCTTGTTTTAATCTAGGCAAACCCTTTTTTACACGAAACCCTTCAGAGTTGAAAGGCAAGTTCATTCACACGAAGCTGCGGAAGAGCAGCCGTGGCTTTGGCTTCACGGTTGTTGGAGGGGATGAACCTGACGAGTTTCTGCAGATCAAGAGCTTGGTCCTAGATGGTCCTGCTGCATTGGACGGCAAGATGGAAACAGGTAGAGAGACCACATGGCCGAGTAGCGTTCCTTGTGTGGTGAGACTTCTCTACCCAGCCGTCAAACAGGACTAAACAGCAGCATGATTTCATGAGTTTATAAGTCTCCTGTAAAAACTTTACATGAGCAAAATTCCTGTACTACGTAAATGAATTCCCTGGTATATTGGAAAACCTTAGAAGCCATTTCAACTTTGGGGAGCTCTTCAGCTGCTATTGAGTAGAGGAAAGCAGTAATTTCCTAAAATTGTAGATCTGTTTGAGTAAATGAATTCTGAGCTTGGATTTCTGCAGTGAGAATTTGTTTTAAAAGAAAGCTCCAACGTTCTTTCAAGTGATCTTATATTTTCACTGGCAGGGAAGACAGTAGGTTCTAAAGGAATGCCTTATTAGCCATTAAAATAAGTAATAGAAATAGTCTCTTTGTGTCCTACTATACGACCCCCAAATCCAGCTTCAGTTCAGTTTCCTATTGGTAGGTGTTTGTATTATTATATTGATATAAACTTTCTGTGTATTTTTTTAACCCCCAAACTCTTACCTTTTGCAGGAGATGTAATTGTCAGTGTGAATGACACTTGTGTTTTGGGACACACACATGCACAAGTTGTGAAAATCTTCCAGTCCATTCCCATCGGTGCCAGTGTGGACCTTGAACTCTGCCGAGGTTATCCATTGCCTTTTGACCCAGATGACCCCAACACGAGTTTAGTGACCTCGGTGGCCATTTTGGATAAAGAACCAATTATTGTGAATGGACAAGAGAACTATGATTCGCCTGCCAGTCACAGCAGTAAAACAGGCAAAGTCAATGGCATGAAGGATGCCAGGCCAAGCAGCCCAGCAGATGTGGCTTCAAACAGTTCCCATGGTTACCCTAATGACACTGTCTCTTTGGCTTCCTCCATAGCCACTCAGCCGGAACTTATAACTGTTCATATAGTCAAAGGACCAATGGGCTTTGGTTTTACTATCGCAGACAGTCCTGGTGGGGGCGGCCAAAGAGTGAAACAGATTGTTGACAGTCCAAGGTGCCGAGGTCTGAAAGAAGGGGATCTTATCGTGGAAGTGAACAAGAAGAACGTGCAGGCTCTGACTCACAACCAGGTTGTGGATATGCTGATCGAATGTCCAAAGGGAAGTGAGGTCACATTGTTGGTGCAACGAGGAGGTATGTAGTTTATTTTGTTCTTTTTTTTTTTTTTTTTTTTTTAGCCCATAACCCATTGTCTAACTTAACTGGTTTTCAGTTGGCTATTTAGGGCTTTTTAAATGTCTACTTTTCTAAGATTGTTTTTATTTAAATGTTTGGAAAAACGCATTCAAAGTGTTTTCTGATTTCTTCTAATGCTAGCATCTTTACAATAAAGGTTGTATTTATACATTAGGTTACACATGTGCAGCTAGAGTGATACTCTTAAATATAAATCAGATTGTGTCTTTTAATGACCATTAAGATTTAAAAACTTTTATCCTTTAGTTCTCCTGAACCTGGCCTGCATGGCATGCCTGCGAAATGTGGCTCCTGGCCACTCTTCCCACAACTTTCTCCCCTGCTCACTATGCTTCAGTCACCTGGCTTCTTTTCTGAAGTGCCTTTTGCGCTCCAGGCCCCTTATGTCTCAGAGCCTTTGTACTTTCTGGCCCCTCTGCTTGGTGTCCACTATTTCCATCTCTTCCCTTGGCTGGCTCCATCTCATTCAAGTCATCTCCCGAGAGAAGGCTTCACTTATCTAAAGTAGCCCCCCAACACCTCCATGTAATCTGTACTGCATTACCTCATTTCTTCATAGCCTTTATCGTGATTATCACAAGTCAATGATCTATATATTTATTTTTTGCTGCTCTCTTTTTCACTAGGATATAAAGTACATAAAGCCAGGGTCCATGTCTGAATGCAGATAGCTATATCCCCAGCATTTAACACAATGTCTGGCTCCTACTAGGTATTCATGAATAAATAGGTATTGAATGAATGAACGAGTATGTGATTATCTATACTTGTCAGGAACAACAGCTCCACCAATTTTATTAAAAACATATCTCAGCATACCTATGATTTAATGAAGCGGTTAAGGATCTCAGAGAAGTGGGATATACTAAATTTTGAGACATCAGACTTCCTCTTTTCCCCGCCTTTCATGCCCCACCCTTGCTGCACCAGAACTCCCAGGACCTCACACTGAGAAATATTTTCCACAATGTTGAAATGTCTTGTTTCTAAATATGTATTTGCAACTAGTCTTGATTGATCGCCTCACACAATGTGCCTGAGATTGATTGTCCCCTCAATCCTTGCCAACGTGATTTGTTTCATGCATAGCATATTCTGACCCTCTAAAAAGAGATGAGGAACGAGGCTTTCATTTTCTCTTGGTTCCATTGCAACACTGGCACTCATTTCTGTCATAGCAGCCTGTTCTCATGCTCTCATGAAGCCATACATTCTGTGATCAAAATGATTAGTGTCATTGGAAGGAAACCCAAAATTCAGAGCAGCTGTCTGTGGGAATTGAAATGCTCAATCTTTCTTGAATAGTTATAAAAGCCATTGTGCAGGTGTGATTCTTAAAAATGTTTCCACCCATACAATGTTGAACTCTCTTGTGTCTAGATCACTTCAGTGTAAGGATAATGATGATAATACCTGGCACTTATAAATACATTGGCAAATTACAAAGCACTTCCATACTGTCACACACCCCTCATTTTTACCATGTCCCTGACAGGTAGGAAGGTGCCAGCCCGTGGTGTGACTAGGAAGTCCACCTCCAGTCTGTAGTCTGCAATCCAGTACTCTGCCTTACTTAACTCTGAAAAATACTTATTTTCACATAACTGTTGATTTCTGTAGTTAGCAACTTGGAAAATTTTCAGCAGTCTTTATTTCATCGCAGCATCTCTGATTCTGCTCCTGTACATTTGACCGTCACAAATCACTCTGCTCTCCTACCTAATTTATTTGCTCCTTCTTTTGTCAATGTGTTCAGTTTACCTTTTTTTTATTAGGTTCACTTTTAAGGGGTCAAAAAATACAGTCTCATCACAATCTACTAACTGGCGGTGATTATTGGAATCATATTATAATGAATATGCCCAAACTAGTGAACAACTGATTATAAAAACATACTTCTTAATTTCAAATGTTTGCATTCTCTCTTCTTAACTTCTGAGACTGTCTTTTTATTAGTGCCATTACATTTTATAACATTAAATTAATATGGAAAGACCCAGAATATATTGCCTCATTAGTCAATATCTGCATAGTTTACTCCAGGACCTGAGTAATTTAAGATAACTGTAACATGAGCAGTCTTTAAAATATATCATATGCCTTGTGTTTGATTTACATGTAGGACAGAAAGTTTGAACATGTTCAGTGGCAGACTAGCAGTAGCTACTATTAATCTTTCTAGACGGCGTATAAATATATGTGTTTCTGCCACACATTAGTTATGTGTACCAGCACTGACATTTTAATCACCTGTCCTGTATGGTGGGGTGTAACTGAGAAAGTTTGATGAGGCTACAAAGACAGAAGCTCAGTTAATGAGAACATAAATGGCCACTTCACTGATTCTTTCTCATGAATCTCATTTCATAACTCCAACTAAGCAGATTGATAAACTCATTAAATCCACACCTTTTGTGAATCTCAGGACTTTAGGTCTGAGGATGAGGCTTTCTTTGCTTTAAAGAACTTCCTTTTTCTACTTACTGGCTACGTTTGTAGTTTGCTTTAATTTTTAATCTCATAGTTCATTTTTGCTTTTTGTTCTTGTCAGAATCAGGTACATCTTGGCTTTTGGTATTTTTCATCGTTTCCACCCTGCTCTCCCAACTTGGAAATCAAACAGAGGTTGAAATATCATTAGTCCATTTCTGGAGTCAGTTTCCTGGGTCAGGCTCGGAGTTGCTGGGAGTGTCCATCCATATCCCTGGCAGCTGGGACCATCACTGATTTGTTCATAAATCTCTTCTCTGTAGACATCCCTGCCTACTGGTCTGTCAGTCAAGCTCACTACATGGCAGCACTTTCCTCCTGTGCCTGGCTCCCAGCTTACCACGTCTCTCCTTCCTCCTTCTCCCTCTGCTGTGCAGTCAGGAGAATACTTTTTAGTTATTTATTTTTTAACAGCATTTGCATTCACATTGCCTGTCTAGCGACTTTTT
Source organism: Micronycteris hirsuta (assembly GCA_004026765.1). Lineage (NCBI taxonomy): Eukaryota > Metazoa > Chordata > Mammalia > Chiroptera > Phyllostomidae > Micronycteris > Micronycteris hirsuta. The sequence continues at coordinate 48,223 of PVJI01005882.1, forward strand.
CTTAGCTTTGTATTTTTTTTTCTTAATCAAATTTATTGGGGTGACACTAGTTAACAAAATTATACAAGTTTCAGGTGCACAATTGTACAACACATCATCTTGTGCAATGTATTATTTGTTCACCACCCTAATTCAAGTCTCCATCCATCACCATTTATCCCCCCATACCCTCCTCCAATCCCCACGTGGTTGTCTGTATCCATGAGTTCTTTCTCTTTTTTTTCCCTTTTGCTCAATCCCTATACTCCCTGACCCAGCACAACCCTCTAACGGTCCCCCTGCTCTCTATCTGTTAGTCTGTCTCTATTTTGCTTGTTAGTTCATTTTGTTAATTAGATTCCATATATGAGTGAAATCATATGGTATTTATCTTTCTCTGACTGGCTTATTTCACTTAGTATCCAGGTCCATCCCTGCTGTCCCAAAGGGTAAAAGTTCCTTCTTTTCTTTACAGCCGTGTAGTATCCCATTGTCTAAATATCCTATAGCTATTTTATCCACTCACCTACTCATGGGCACTTGGATTGCTTCCAAATCTTGGCGATTGTAAATAATGCTGCAATGAACATAGAGGGTGCATGTATTCTTTGAATTAGTGTTTCCAGTTCTTTCAGGTGAATTCCCAGAAGTAGAATAGATAGGTCATAAGGCAGTTCCATTTTTAATTTTTTGAGGTCTCCCCATACTGCTTTCCACAGTGCTGCACCAGTCTGCATTCCCACCAACAGTGCGCTCTCCGTGTTCTCACTAGCACTTGTTTGTTGGTTTATTGATGATGGCCATTCTGACAGGTGTGAGGTGATATCTCATTGTGGTTTTATTTGCTTCTCTCTCATAATTAGTGAGGTTGAGCATCTTTTTATGGTCTGTTGGCCATCTGTGTGTCCTCTTTGGAGAAGTGTCTCTTCAGGTCCTTTGCCCATTTTTTACTTGCATTGTTTGGTTTTTTTTTTTTTGGTGTTGAGTTTTGTAAGTTCTGTATAAATTTAGATATTAACCCTTTATCAGATGTATGGGCTAATACATTCTCCCATTCAGTGGGTTGTCTTTTCGTTTTTTTAAAATTGTATTTCTTTTCAGAGAGAGAGGAAGGAAGAGAGAAAGAGAGGGAGAGAAACGTAGATGTGAGAGAGAAGTCAGTTAGCTGCCTCTCACACAACCCCAACCAGGGACCCAGCCTGCAGCCCAGGCATGTGCCCTGACTAGGAATCAAACCAGCATCTCCTCAGTTCACAGCCCAACGCTCAATCCACTGAGTCACATTGGCCAGGGTGGGTTGTCTTTTATTTTGTTGATAGTTTCCTTTGCTGTACAAAAAATTTATAGTTTGATGTATTCCCATTTCCTTATTTTTCCTTTTGTTTCATTGCCCGAGGAAATAAATCAGAAAGAAAAAAATATATTGCCATGAAATATGTCCCAAGATTCACTGCCTGTGTTTTTTTTTTTTTTTCTGGGATTTTTATGGTTTCAAGTCTAACATTTAAGTCGTTAACCCATTTTGAGTTTATTCTTGTATATTCTGTAAGAAGGTGGTCTAGATTCATTTTTTGCACATATCTATCCAAAATTTCCAACACCATTTATTGAATAGACTATCTTTTACACTGTTGTATGGTTTTTCCTCTTTTGTCAAATATTAATCGACTATAAAGTTATTTTTGGGCTCTCTATTCATTCTGTTCCATTGACCTATATGTCAGTTTTTATGCCAGTACCATGCATGCTGTTTTAATTACTATGTCCTTGCAGTAAATTTGATATCAGGTAGTTGATTTCCTCCAACTTTGTTCTTTTTTCTCAAGATTGTTGTTGCTATTCAGGGTCTTTTGTGGTTCCATATACATTTTTGGAATATTTGTTCTGCTTCTGTGAAATACACCATTGTTATCTTCATAGGAATTGCATTGAATCTATACTCTGCTTTGGTTAGTATGGACATTTTAATGATGTTAATCTTTCCCATCCATGAACACAGTATATACTTCCATTTATTTGTACCTTCTTCACTTTCTTTCTTCAATGTCTTATAATTTCCAAGGACAGGTCTTTTAACTCCTTGGTTAAATTTATTTCTAGGTATTTTATTCTTTTTGAAGCAACTATGAATGGGATTGTTTTCTTAGTTTCTCTTTCTGATAGTTCATTACTGGTATATAAAAAGGCAACTGATTTTTGGATATTTATTTTGTATCCTGCTGCTTTACCAAACTCATTTATCAGTTCTAGTAGTTTTTTTGGTGGAATCTTTTGGGTTCTCTATATACATTATCATGTCATTGGCAAATAATACAGTTTTACTTCTTCCTTTCCAATGTGAATGCCTTTTATTTCTTCTTCTTGTCTGATTGTTTTGGCTAGGACTTCCAGTACTATGTTGAATAAGAGCGGTGAAAGCAAGCATCCATATCTTGTTCCTAATCTTAAGAGAAATTCTTGTAGAGTTTGCCCATTGAGTATGAAGTTGGTTATGGGTTTGTCATATGTGGCCTTTATTACTTTGAGATCTGTTCCCCCTACTCCCACTTTGCTAAGAGTTTTTTTTTATCATAAATGGGTTCTGGATTTTATCCAATGTTTTTTCTGCATCTATTGATAATGATCATGTGGTTTTTATCCTTCATTTTGTTTATGTAGTATATCACGTTTTGATTTGCGGATATTGTAACAATCTTACATCCCTGGAATAAATCCCAGTAGATCATGGTAAATGATCTTTTTAATATATTGCTGGCTCTGGTTTGCTAATATTTTGTTGAGGATTTTAGCATCCATGTTCATCAGGGATATGGGCATTGACCTATAGTTTGTTTTCTTTGTAGTGTCTTTATCTCATTTTGGAACTGGGTTAATGCTGGCCTTGTAAAATGGACTTGAGCAACTTCTCTCTCTTGAATTTTTTAGAATAGTCTGAGCAGGGTAGGTATTAGTTCTTCTTTGAATGTTTGGTAAAATTCCTCTGTGAAGCCATTGGTCCAGGACTTTTGTTTGTTGGGAGTTTTTGATTACTGCTTCAGTTTTACTAGGTGTAATCTGTCTATTCAGATTCTGTGATTCTTCCTGATTCAGTTTTGGAAGACTGTATGTTTCAAGAAATGTGTCCAGTTTGTCCAGGCTGTTCAATTTGTTTGAATATAGTTGTTCATAATATTTTCTTACAATCCTTTGTATTTCTTTGGTGTGAGTTGTTACTTCTCCTCTTTCTCATTTTACTTATTTAGGTCCTTTTTCTTTTCTCTTTTTTTCTCTATGAGTCTGGTTAAAGGTTTGTCCATCTTGTTTATCTATCTTTTCAAAGAACCAGCTCCTAGTTTCATTGATCTTTTTTATTGTTTTTTTAGATTCTAGTTTGTTCATTTCTGCTCTGATCTTTATCATGCCCTTCCTGCTACTCACACTGGGCATTGTTTCTTGTTCTTTTTCAAGTTCTTCTAAGTGTAAGGTTAGTTTGTTTGAGTTTTTTCTTGTTTTTCAGATGGGCCTGTAAGGCTATGAATTTCGTTCTTAGGACTGCTTTCACTGTGTCCCATAGATTGTGGGTTGTTGTGTCCTCATTTCATTTGTTTCACCCTATCTTTTGATTTAATCCTTGATCTCATTGTTAACCCATTCATTGTTTAGTAACATGTTAGCCTCCATATCTTTATGTGTTTTTAAGTTTTATCTTGTGATTGATTTCTAATTTCATGCCCTTATGGTCAGAAAACACACTTGATATGATTTCAGACTTCTTAAATTTACTAAGACTTGTTTTGTGTCCTAACATGTGGTCCATCCTACAAAATGTTCCATGTGCACTTGAAAAGAATGTATACTCTATTGCTTTTGGGGTGAAATGCTCTGAAGATATCAATTAAATCAATCTGATCTAGTGTGTCATTTAAGGCCACTGTTAATTGATTTTCTGTCTGGAAGATCTATCCATTGATGTCAGTGGGATGCTAAAATCCTTTATAACTATATTACTGTCAGTCTGCCCCTTTATGTCTATCAGGCTTTGTCTTATATATTTAGGTGCTCCTATGCTGGGTGTATAAATGTACAAACATTATACACTTTTGTTAGATTGTCCCCTTTGTCATGTAGTTTCCTGCCTTTTTTCTTATATAGCCTTTGTTTTGAGGTCTATTTTGTCTGATATAAGTATTGTTACCCCAGCTTGCTTTTCCTTTCCATTTTCATGAAATATCTTTTTCTATCCCTTTACTTTTAGTTTATATGTATCTTTCATTCTGGGGTAGGTCTCTTGTAGACAGCATATATATGCATCTTGTTTACTTATCCTTTCAGCTACCCTAAGTCTTTTGGTTGGAACATTGGTGCTATTTACATTTAAAGTGATTATTGATAAGTATGTATTTAACTATGTTCCTCTGTTTTTTTCTTATTACTATTCTTAAAGCTGGTCCTTTAACAATTCTTGTAATACTGATTTGGTGGTAACAAATGTCTTTAGCTTTTCCTTATCTGGGAAGATCTTTATTTCTCCTTCAATTGTAAATGAAAACCTTTCTGAGTAAAGTAGCCTTGGTTGTAGGTCCTTGATTTTCATCACGTTGAATATTTCATACCAATCCCTTGTCCCCTGAAGTGCTTCTGTTGAGAAATCACCTGACAGTCGTATGGGATCTCCTCTGTAGATGACTGCCTCTTTCAACTTCTAAGATTTATTCTTCGCCTCTAATATTTGCCATTGTAATTATGATGTGTCTTCATGTGGGCCTCTTTGAGTTTATATTGTTTGGGACTTTCTGCACTTCCTAGAATTGTATGCTTCTTTTCTTCACCTGATTAGGGAAGTTTTCAATCATTATTTCTTCAAATATGTTCTCAATCCCTTGTTCTCTCTCTTCTGCTACCCCTATGATGCCGGTGTTTTTACACTTGATGTTGTTCCAAGGTCCCTTAAACTATCTTCATTTTTTATAACTCTTTTTTTCTTTCTGCTGCTCCAGTTGAATGTTTTTGTTTTTTTTCTACCTTGTCTTCCAAATCACTGATTGGATCCTCTGCTTTGTCCAACTGTTTATTCCTTCTATTCTTCATTTTAGATATTGTATTCTTCATTTCTAATTGGTCTCTTTTTATACTTTGTCTTTTTTTTTATGCTTTTGAGCATCCTTATAACTATTACTTTGAACTCCACATCTGATAAATAGCTTGCTTCTATTTAATTTAGCTCTTTTTTTCTGCAGAATTCTCCTGTTCTTATATTTAGGGCATGTTGTCTCCCCATTTTGGCCGCCTCTTTGTCTTTCTTCCTATGTGTAAGGTATACCTGCTATGACTCTCAGTCTTGGTAGGGTGGCCTTACATAGTAGGTGTCCTGAGGGATCCAGTAGTGCAGTTTCCTTGATCCCTTGAGCTGGGTGCTCTGGGAATATCCCACGTGTGTTATATGGACCCTCGTGTTATAATTGAGTCTTGATTGCTATTGGCTTATTCATATTTCAGATCGACCCTCTAGCTGGCAGACTGTGAGATTCAACTCTGACCACAGTATGCAAATTGCTGTGCAGATGCAGACCCCACGAAGTGGAATTTGCCTCAGCAAGCTTTGGTGCCTGCCAAGATCTCCCTTTAAATAGGCTGCTGTGCTGCTTGTGATCGTATTAGAATCTGCTCTGTTGTTTTCAGAAGCTGGCCACTGAGCAGAACAGTGTTAGGTGCTGACTGTGACTGGCCCTGGGCAACCTGTTAGGAGCTACAAAGCAATCCAAAGTTTTTGGCTGCCTCTGCTGGGCCTGGGTGCATGTGAAAAGGACAAAGTTGTGCACCAAGGCTGGCTTTCACCAGCACTGGGCCCAGGCCAGATCAGCAAAAGTCCCAAGGTACCTCGAGATCCTCCACTTGCCTCTGCCTGCAGGCTGCTTATTAGGCTCACTCACTTAGAGCTTATGGCTCACTCCTTACCAGGGCATAAGGTCCACAGGGTGGGACAAGAGGGAGTCCAGACAGTGGTTGTATTGCATTCCCCCAGGTTAATACCATATGGAGTTGGAAGCTCCACCCAAGAAAGATGGTGTATGCAGTATCAGAGAATGACTTAGCACAGAGGACCTAGCAACTGTCCCTTCAACTCCCTCCCCAGAGCCACAAACTCCAGACTCTTTTCATGTGACTCTAGTTCACTCTGCCTTCCCCTTGCCAAAACCCAGGATGAGTGGCTGCAAACAAAAGTTTGTGCATTTGTCCTTTAAGAGGGTGCCTGTGTCTTTAGCCATCTCTCCCTAGCAGATAGAAATCCTGCTGCTTTTCACAGCCAGATATGTAGTTGCCTCTTTCTGACTCTGGTGCTCTAGTGCTCTGGGCTGGAGAGCCCCACTTGGAGCTTAGACCCCACACTTTTCACCAGGAACCCCACTCCCTGCTGTAGATGACATATCCACGCAGAACCTCAGCCATAGCCGTGGGAGTGGGCCTGTCCTTTTCATGCCTCCACCCTCCCTACCACCATCTGGGATCCCTAGAGACTTTTTTTTTTTCCCCAGTATTTGGAAAATTATGCTAGAAGGTGATGACTGTTTTAAAATGTAGTGTTTTTTTAATTTACTAAGAGAATTTGTTCCATAAAGATTTTTTTAAAGAAAAGAAAGGTTTTATATGAAGCATATAACTACCTCTGCTCTTCTACATAAAATATTATGTGCCCTGACCAGTGTGGGCATCATCCTGCAAACTGAAAGGTTGCAGTTCAATTCCTGGTCATGGTGCATGCCTGGGTTGCTTGTTCAGTCCCTGGTTGGGGCACATTCAAGAGGCAGCTGATCAATGTTTCTTTCTCACATAGATGTTTCTCTCCCTCTTTCTTCCTCCCTTCTCCTCTCTCTAAAAAATAAAATATTTAAAAAAATTTTTTAAATGTTTTATGTATTTGGCTAATTCATACCAATTAGTAGGTAGGTCATTCTTTAAGATATAATTTGGGTTGAATCAGAATACTCTGTTTCAAGAGAAGATTTGGCAATGCTTTATGAAATTGGAAAAATTATGTTTTGGTTTTGAGAAAAAGTGTATATTGAAAAGAAAGCTATACTGGGTGTGTGAGGAGCCATCCTCTGCCCTTACCTCTCTGTTCCTCTGACTGGAGACTCTACTATTTCTGCCTGGAGATTCATTTCTTTATTTTAAAAAAATGAGTGGTTTGAATGAGATCACCTTTAGGGTGACCCATTTGGTTATAACCTTATGCAAAGAATGATCTCGTGATGTGTAGAAAAACAGAATTCAACTGAATAAATTTTATGGATCTTATTGGCTTTATTCAATGATTTGTGAATTGGGCAGCATCCTATCTAACAGCCAAAAAGGAGCTCCAAGGAGCTGTACACAGTGGAAGACTTTTACAGGCAGAGGGAGCAGGGCAGGAAATTTTAATATTAAAAACAGAGTAGTTTTGTTAGGTCACCTTTGTTTAGGGAATGTCAGGGGCCTATTCAGGCAGATCACCTCACTAGTGCTGACCAGGTAGTTCTGGATTGACTGCTTTAAGATTCCATTGAGAGCCCGGCTGGTGTAGCTCAGTGGATTGAGCGCGGGCTGGGAATCAGAGGGTCCCGGTTCAATTCCCAGTCGGGGCACATGCCTGGGTTGCGGGCCAGGTCCCCAGTGAGGGCCATGTGAGAGGCAACCATACATTGCTCTTTCTCCCTCCCTTCTCCTCTCTCTGAAAATAAATAAATAAAATCTTTAAAAAAAAAAAAAAGATTCCATTGAGAGAGGCCAAAACTGTAATTAAATTATTAAAGTCTGGGTTTCATGATATGGGGCTTAGCATAAATGACTCCATTTTGGGCTTGTTGTCCTGTTTTTAAAATTCTAGAGCCAGATGGTGCAAGTTTAAATTCCAGCTCGTATCTTTACTGGCTTTGTGACCTTAGGCAAGTCATTTAAAAAAATTGGAAAGGTAATACCTACTTTGCACATGCCTGCACATGATAGAGATAAAAATAAGATAGCTTTTGTGATCATTCATGATGTAGAAGTAGTCACACTATAAACTAGTGATATTTTACTAATGTTACCTAATACCAGAAGCAACTGGCTAGGGTTCGCTTTTTATTTATTAAAAAGATAAAATTAAAACAGCTCTAGCCTGAACCTACAATATCTTAATCTCAGTGCATGACCACCAGGCATCTGTGTGTTTTTAGAAGCTCTGCCAGCGATTCTGATGTGCAACCCAAGTTGTAACCAGTGTTAGGTTCTTGCCCTCATGGATCCTTCTAGTTTTGATTCTATGATATATAACTTAGGGAGAAATAAGTTTATAAAAACTCTAAACAAATGCTTTCATTTCAGAATAATATCCTTCCCTTAAAGTCTTCTTTATAAGCAACAGATTTCTCAGTCTTCCCTAGGGTCCATTTCAGCTCCCAACCTCTACATTATTTGACTTACGAAGAGAACAAAAGGGAGGACTTGATCTCAGAAATGTTCATTTTGAGCACAACCTCCCAGTGACTTTTGCTGATCACAACAGTAATAGAAATGATACTTTGCTTTCTAGTTTGCACAAACTCTGTACAGAATGCTTTTGTCAGGTCACTAAGTAATTTTAGGATATGAATATAAAGTAATGAAATGTTAGCATTCCACCTTGGAGTCATATCTCTGGTACTTCAGGGGAACTAGCATGTGGTGAGGTCGCAGTAAATCCTAGCTAAATAAATTAAACTTGCTCCACAAGTCACGATAGAAAATTAATCATAGAGCTTTATAGTCACACCTCATAACTGTAGAAGCATGATAAAGAGATGCTCAAAGGCAAATACTAGATACGAAAATGGTGGTGATGGTAATGGTACTGTTACTACTGTCATCAGTGAGTACTTACTATAACCAGGCTTGTTATTATGGTGCAAGCCATACACCCAGAGAGCATCTCACAACACCTGTTGTTGTGACCGCACCGGAACTGCTACCAATTCCCAGTGTGACTCTGAGTAGGCCCCTCTGAGCAATGAAGGCTGTGATATTTGGTCTCTATGCTAAAGGGTGAGAAATTGAGAAATTGTTTTTGTTTCCAGTGTTGAAAGGGGAAATTTCTGGTTTGGTTGGAAAAGCATGTATAAACCCCTTGTAAGAAAAACAATAAACACTTTCACAATGTGCCAGAAATCATTGGTTTTAAACATATTTTTATCTCATAATTCAAAAGAACACTCTAAGATAAGGAAAGTGTTAACTCCATGTTAGACAGGGGGACTATGAGACTAGAAAGGGTCAATGATTTAACCAGAATCACAGAGCTAATTATTGGTAAAGCCAGGATTTGAACCCAGGAACTTAAGTTGTAGAGACTGAGTCCTTAACCACTACACTAAGCAGCCTTGTGTGTTACAGGAAAGAAACTCCATTACCCTAATAGTTAAGGAATAGATCTTGTACGTAAAGGAATGAATACAGTCTGAAGTCCATGGGCAAGTTGATACCACTTAATGTTCATCCAGATTTAATAGTGGTATTTAGTTAAACAAATCATCATTGATCCCTATAGGGAAAGCAAGATCTAATCTCATCATCTAAGCCCATCATTAGCATTAGATGCTCTTTGTGTGTGTGTTTTTTCCTTCTGAAATGATGCACAACCATCATAATCAGAACTGCAGTGAGCTATGTGCTAGAGATCTAAACCTGGGGGTGATCAGACACCTCTCCTCTCTCTGCCCTTGGTCTTGACCGGAGAATGAATTGCGAATTGCACTGCTTACGTATTTAACTGCCAGAATCTCTCAAATTGAGTTGCAGGGCCTCTAAAAAGGGAACTCAGGTTGCTTGCAGAGTGATAGCCTAATAGTTCTGTATATGCACACCAACAACTGTGTCAGCATTCCATCTGCATGTACCCAGGCTCAGTGAGCCTCCCAGCTCTCCCCTGGCGTCCACCAGCCATCATGTGGCACCCAGGCTTGCAGGGGCCTTGCAACAAGACTCAGTGCTTCCTGCAGTCCATTCCCAACCATAGTGACTTAACATCACTGGATCAAGTCACTCCTCATGTCAGAATGTCTTCTCATCATTCAGAGTGAACTCTGAAGTCTTGTGCCAGGACCTGAGGGCTGGCTCTTTTCCTCGCTCTGTATTTTCCCTCTTCCAGAGAGCCACAGGGCTGCATGTTCTTCAGGATTCTGCTCAAAGGTCCTTTTCTCTGAGAAGCCTGCTCTGACCTCTATAGAAAATAAAGTAGCATCCACCACTGTCATTCTCTGCTCTCTTCTTCTCCCTCCTGGCGCTTAAACTTCCTTGTGATCTGCTCAAGGGCAGAGGCTTGGTCTCAGCCATTTCTCCACCCCCACCACCTACAGCCATGTCTGGAACATTGTAGGTATTCAGATAGTCATATGTGTTGAACAAAAATAGAAATTAATACCAGGATTTTTTTTCATAAACACCAATTCTCAAGAGCACTTTCTAAAGTGAACGTCATTGTTATAGCTGAAGAAATAGGCAGGAGAGATCGACCATCTCAAAAGCACACAGTAGAAAGTTGACGGCCTGTTTGCCTTCAAAGCTGGGGCTGTCTGTAGCAGGCTGCTCTACATGACAAGGAAATGCAACAGAGAATCACATCATGGAATCATTGGTCCAATGATACATGTTCTCCAACATCTAGCACAGCCTTCACTAGCCACATGTGACTAATTAATTAAAAATAAATGCCAAAGCCCTAGCCAGGTGGTTCAGTTAGTTGGAGCATCGTCCCATACACCAAGACGTTGCAGGTTCAATGCCTGGTCAGGGCACATACCTAGGTTGTGGGTTTGATCCCTCACTGGGGCTCATACCTAGATTGCTGGTTCGGTCCTCTTCAGGGTAGCAACTGATACATGTTTTCTCTCTTACATCAGTATTTCTATCTCCCTCTTTCTCTGAAATCAATAAACATATCCTCGAGTGAAGATAAAAAATATATATAAAAATAAAATTAAGTGCCATGTAAAATTCAGCTCTTCAGTCCAGCTGGCCACTTTTGAAGAGCTCAGTGTGGCTTATGGCTACTCTATGGGACAGTTCAGTCATAGACCATCCCTGTCCTCACAGAAAATGCTATTGCACAGGCTGCTCTATAGAGCTTCATTATTTTACCCTTAGAAGTGAGATGTTGAATATCTCTTGTTTTACTCTTTCTCTTATTCGTATACCTTGGAATGTAAGAAAAATATGGAATGGAAAGCAACTTCATGGTGAATGGGTTTTTGTATACAGGTAATGATAATAATAGGTCCTACTTATTCAGTTCTTTCCATGTGCAGGCACCGCTTTAAGCTCTTTAAACTTGGTAACTAGATGTTAAGGGGTCACAGGGAATTGAGACTCAGAAAACTTAAAAGACTTGTAAGGTATTAGCACTTGGGGTGAGACAGCTTATCAAGTTTTAATGGGAATTACAGGGCCTTTACATATACTGAACCGACATTGTTCAAGAAGCTTGATTTAGATGATTTTATTATGTAAAGTAGCTTTAATCCAAAACGGGGAAGAACCTTTAAAACACAAGATTCACCTTAAATTCTTACATATAATGTATAATCTGCCACACGAGCTGTGAGCCACGTAAAAAGTTGTTGCAGTCTTCTTGGAGTATACATCTGATGTGGTATCTCAAACTAATTGGCCTTCCTGCGTACAGCGGTGCTCAGTTTCCTAATAATTGTGGAAGTCGAATCCTCTAGTTAGATCCACTGCTGCCTGATGTGCTCCTAGCTATTAAAAGTTGTTCAAGTTAAATTAGCAAACTTCTAGCACTTCCACAGTGCTGACCAGCGTGGCAGTCACCTTTGTTAGTAAGGAGCCTTCTGGCTAATTACTAATGCAGTTTTAAGTTGCTATTTTTGTTCATTGCATGGTTTAGAGTTATCAAGGATTTTATTTCAGAATTTTTTTATAGAATGTTAAATCATATTTATATTTGAGATGACTTATAGCAAGAGATGAGACGAATATAAAATGTCTCTATTTTGGGTCTGTATTTCATTATATAACACACGAAAACTCTCCCTCACTTTCAGCATCTTAAGAAATTCTTGGTTTTGGCCTTATAGTTTTTAAACTGAAGACAGCATATATGAATGCACTAGGAGAGATGCATAGACCTCCTGTGGACCATTTCTCAGGAATTTCTTTTTACCACCATCTTCTCAAAATACCAGGAACTGGCTATTTTTCCTTCCTTTTTGGTTTCATTTATACATTTTTTAACAGAAGAAACAAGATATTTTTTAGACTTTTTTTCTTAAATTTTGAGTTTATTTTCTGCCTTTACTTTGGTCCCATATAAAAATTAATTTTATTTTCTACCTTTACTTTGCTTCCATATAAAAATTAATTTTGTAGTTATCACCTCCTTTGGATGGTATCTCCCATGTGAAAAGTCTCTGCCATGAGGAACATTATGACAGCTTCTCCCTTCTCTCACGCTATTTTTGCAACCTTATTTCACTGTTTCTCTTTATTGCAAGAGGTATGTTCCTAGCCTCTCCACTGAGTATTCTTTCAGTTCTGAACATTTTAAAAACTTATGCGAGGCAGAGAGTTTACTGTATGTAACATTTTCTCACCTTCCTTCATTGCCCTCAAATGAAATCCCACATTCTTTACTACCATCTGGAATGAAGTATTTGCCATGGTTTCTATAGAAGCTGTCTTTGCATTGCCACCTGCAGATTTTTAAAGATTTCTCCAACTTATACCTCACCTGGTATTTTCCCTGGCTACATTCCTGCTCAGATATTAATCGTCCCCTGTTCATGAACATAATCATTTTTTGGTTCAGAAATCTCACTGGTGGAATCCTAAGGTCTTTGAAAACAGTGGTGGGTCCTTAGGAGTGTTGTTTCCATTGGCAACGTGCAACTTGCCTTTTTTTGTGCCAAGTTGTTACCTGGCTTTTTTTCATACTCCTGTTTCTTTTTATGTTTGTAACGTTCTTGGCATTTTTTGTTTCTGACCATATGCAGTTAACACCATTCATATTTTCTTTCACTTAACAAACTTCAGCACTGTGTTATTCTTCCATTATAGATAATGGCATGCAAGCAAACATCTGTAAAAGTACAGTATGGCTAACCATATCCTCCCCATTTTCTCCTGCTTCATTATTTTTCTAGAAAGCTCACCTTTACCATGCAAAATTCTAATATATTACTTTTTAACATTTGAGGCAAGGTAGTTTGAATGATCCTTTGCATGGTATTGTAGAGTAGCAGTCATAGTAGCTAGGAAACTGAAATGTGGGCCAATGATAAGACAGCAACAGAAGGAATCCCTTTCTATCCCTGTTGTTGGCTGTCAACTCAGCTCGTTCAGCCACCCGAGTGTTTATTATACTTTTATTTTGGCAGTTGGTATGATCAGGAGGCTAGTAATGATGTACTCATCTAAAAACCTATCTAAAAATGCTTTCTTATATTTACATAAACTTATTTTTTTAATCTTTGGGAAATAGTTGGAATTAGGTCTCTACTTCCTTAGATATTTATGCTGATTCTCAATTTTAAAATGTTCTCCATGCTTAGTTTTGCCATAAATATCATTTACCAAAGTGGGAAATGATTGCATTAAAAATAATAGCACTGCCCATGAATTAATGGGACCCATCATTTATGTAGTTTGCCCCTGCAAAGCAACTGTCACTTACTCTTTGGTGATTGGAGGAGGAAGAAACAGCTGTTTTTATCACAATGTCTCAAACTGGGCACTGTTGACATCCTGGACTGGATGGTTCTCTGCTGTGTGGGCTGCCCTGTGCATCACAGGATGTTTAGCAACCTTGCTGGCCTCTCCCCCCAAGAGGCCAGTAAGACCCCCGTCCTCCCCGGTGGTAACATCCAACAGTGTCTTCAGATACTGGCAGATGTTCCCTGAAGGACAATATCAAACTTGATTGAGAACCGTTGTTTAACCCCATTGACACCCATCTGTTTTGCTTATTAAAAATGCTATGTTCTATTTTTTGTAGGTGTCAATGAAATCAGTTAATGGATTATTTTTTGTAGAAATTGGATGGAAGAAATTTCATGTGAGATTCCCCTATTTCTTCTCAGTCATTGCTTCTGCATCACCTCAGTAATGGAAGTAGGCACTTGGCCGGGTGTCACAATCTCCCTTCCAACCTCCTTTCTGCCACTAGCTAGCAGTGCAGGTTGGGTCAGCCATGGGCAGTGTCCCTGAGCCTCTGCGTTGTCATCTGAAATATGAGGGGAACTGTACCTCCCTCTGCTTGGTAGTAAGCATGGAACAGGACCCACAGTGCCACCCTGTCCTGACGGAGGGTTTATTGCTCAATTGGAGGGGGCTCAAGAGAAAGGAGAAGAGGAAATACTCCGGTGTTCCTACTGTTTTAGTGTAATTTTCCGGGCTCAAGAAAAGATAAGGCAATAAGGAAGAGCCTCAGAGGAAAAGGTAGCTGGAGATGTGTTCCTTCTGGTCTGTAATGACATGATTTCCAGTAAACAGGGAAATGAAAAGAATTAGAACTGAATAGGTTTTTCATGAAGTTAGTTTTTCCAAGGCGAAGAATGTTCCTTTACAGATGATATCTTTCCTATATATTTTTTTATGAAATAGGCTTTTTATATATGAAAAGGTAGTTGATTATTTGCCTCTCCCTTTTTAATGTTCCTAATTTACAAAATAAGAAATTGACAGATTGTGACCAGTTGCTTAAATCAGTTTTACAAAAATTTTCTGGTCTGGGTAATCTAAAATTTAGGAGGCCTGTAGGAGGTTGGGAAGACAGAATAGGAGTGGGGATGTGTAGGAGTGATGTGTGAGTGGGGACTGGGATCCAGAGCAGAGAGAGGCAGTGGGAACTCCACACTTTCTCTGCCCATAGCTCCCAAGCCCTCTTAATTTAGGGAGAGGCTGAGTTTGTGTTCAAGTCCATGGTTAGATTTCATCACTTGCCTATGTGTTGCCCTTACATACTACCTTTATGGGTTTGACTCTTTCATGAATTCTTTTGTTCTGAGGAATGGTAATCCAAAAGCAAGAGAAAAATTGGGTGAACTGTAAATGTACTGTACACCGGATACCCCAAAGTATCTATGGCTGATTTCCTGTATGTACAAAGCAGTCTCAAAACTTTCTGACAGCTTTTAAAAGTCCATTTCCAGGCCTGGCTGGTGTAGCTTAGTGGATTGAGCACAGGCTGGGAACCAGAGGATCCCAGTTCGATTCCCAGTCAGGGCACATGCCTGGGTTGCAGTCCGGGTCCCCGTGAGGGCCATGTGAGGAGCAACCATACATTGCTGTTTCTCTCCTTCTCTGTCTCCCTCCCTTTCCCTCTCTCTAAAAATAAATAAAAAAAATCTTTAAAAAAAAAAAAGTCCATTTCCAATTGTACGAGTAGTTGCTCACATGAAGTTCTCCATCTACCTTGATTCTAAGTTTGATTAGAGCCTCATTTACCTAGAAAAATCAACAGGGAATAGCCAAAATCAGGCAGGAGAGGAAGCAAAATAACCCTGGCACTTGATCTCCAGCGTGAGAAACTTGTTGAGTGTCTTCCTCACTGTAAACGCTTACTGGGTTAGCACACATTTCATCGCCAGTGTGAATTTCTTTCACTTACCCTTCCCTGTGGAAAACACAAATTACTCCTTCAAGGCAGTGCTCTTGTTCCTCTTGGATACATCTTGTTCCTGGATAAAAAATTTCATTAAATAACCTTGCAATTCTTGAATTTCCCCTGCATCTTAAATGTCCTTGACGTATAAAAGTTATTTTTAATTGAAATTCATCCTGACTGGGACAGTGTGTGTGCTGCGGCGTGTGAGAGTGAAACTGACTCCCCTCTTCTGCCTGTAAGCAAATCCAGTTGGCAAAACGAGTATGGACCCGCTGAAACCTGAAATCTGATAGTTGAAGAAAACATACGCATCTGCTTTCCATAGCTGTCTGGGGCAGCAATTCATAAGAAATTGACAAAGTCAAGGAAACAGCTTTATTCCCTCTGTATTTCTCATAATCACTAAAAACCAGTTCAGATATTGTTTCAGAAAGAGGTTTTTCAAGACATTTAATATATCCATGGGAGATGGATGGGGTTCTTCATCGTATGTCCTTTGCTCTTTGGAAAAACCTGACTCTTCAGTAAATGGTTCTTTAGGTCTGACTTCCAGACATTTTGAATAATGCAGTGCTACAGGGTTCCAACCTGGGATCACCTTGCCTTTGTTGGCCATGACCAGCGCTTTCTAAGTCTAATATCATTTCCTAAAATTAAGATATTGGGATAAAGTTTTATATGATGTCAGGGTTGGCTTCAGTGCAATTAAACAGTTCGGTAATAAAGTTAATTGAAGTGGCTAAATAACAGCTGCTCTTATGGAGAAAACAGGAAAATATCCCTCCTATTTTGCACAAGTACATTGCAACAGAAAAGTGATTGTGACACCGATGAGGTTGTTAAAACTCCTCAAGAGATTCATGGATGTGACTAGAGAAAAGGATCTGAAATGTTCTTTTTCATCAGTGACATCTGAGTGAGTGTTTGCTTTTTGTGGGGAATGGTGAGGCATTTGGAGCCTTGTAACTCAGTTTTGTGATAAAAATGCTTTTCTAAGGAAAGACACAACGGTGTCCTTAAGCTTTATTTAGACTTCCAAAGAATCCTGAGAACATACCCATTTACTGAGGCTGAGAGCTGTAGAGTCTGGGGTTTCTTCATAAGCCTTCAGTTAACTTTGGACTTGAGCCATCAGTTGTGATAGGAATTTAGAACACAAGGTGGCACAGCAGAACCTTGCTGTCTCCGTGAAGGGATGCAGTGTTGAGTTGAGCTAGGCCTGGCAGCTCACCAATAAATCAGGGAGCAGCCCAAGGATCAAGAGCTGAGAAGTAGTCACAGCAGCGATAATGGTGATCAAAAGAAAGGCCAGGCCGCCCCTCCCTTCATTGTATGCGCTCTTCCTGCAGCCCTCAAGATACAAATTCACTTCATAAGCCCAACAGATTTCCACATGTATTCAAAAGATGTTTATTGAGCTGGGGACTAGCCCTAGAATAAGAGACTAGGTCCCTGAAATAGATACAGTAAACAAGTAAATAATAACAGTAAACAAAATAAACAATACTTTTTTTTACTTTTATTTATTGATTTGAGAGAGAGAGAAACATTGATTTGTTGTTCCACTTATTTATGCATTCATTGGTTGATTCTTATATATGCCCTGACCAAAGATCAAACCCACAACCTTGGTGTATCAGGACAATGCTCTAACCAGCTGGGCTACCTGGCCAGGGCATAAACAATAATTTTAGAGAGTCCTAGGATCTGTGAGAACAAACTGGGCTGGTGTGAATAAAGTGCGACAAGAAGCGCCACTTCAGATCTGTTGATGGCCTGTATCCCTGGATGGTTTCTCTGAGGAAGTGACATTTGAGGAGAGCCCCGAGTGACGAGAAGCTACCCACACATCACTGTGCAGGCACAGTGGCCAGGCAGAGGGAACCGCCAGTGGAAATGTCCAGAGGAATGAAAGGAATTAGCCCAGAAGTAGAGGGTACCTGCCCGGCCAGAGCAAATGAGTAAGGAGAAGAGGAGAAGGAAAAACTAAAGAGGTAGGCAGGGTCAGGTCCAGGAGGGCCTTGTGAGACAGGAAAGAGGATTTGTATTTCATCAAAACTGTGCTCAGAAAGAGGCCACAGGGACATGTAACTAGGGGACCATATAATCTGATTTATGCCATAGAGAGATGTCTCTGGCCTCTGTGTGGATAATGCATTAAGGGGGTTGGAGAATAAAGCAGAACCCAGGTTTTAAGTTCTTGCACTCATTTAGGAAAGAAAAGTCAGTGGCAGTGGAGATGGACAAACATGGATGGAGTTAGGATATGTTTTGGAGATGTGTGATAGGAGAGATTAAGAATCTTCAAGAAATGTCTATGTTTCAGGGGGTTGGTGTCCTATAAAGATAAAATTTGGTATACTCTTTCTTGGTTCTATGCCTAACTTACATTGCTAAAAATAAGCAAGCGGGATAAGGATCATCCTAAAAGTCAGTAATCCTGAAATAAAGGATCATGGCATATATATATATATTAACCTAGAAACAGCTCAGCACCAATTACAGTGATAGGTTTCCCTTTGGGGCCAATGACCTTAAATAAGGCCTCATACAGCATCCTGTTTTTCCAACCCCAAAAAGGAATACTTACGTTTTTTTTCCTTCAATGAGTTATTTTGAGCTATTGCTTCACATCCTGCACCCACTTCCACCACCACCAGCCATATATCCCATGCCGCTAAGAATCAAACTTTACAGGATCTGACTTGGAGCTTCAAGGACACAAGTTGTCTTCCCTATCCCAGGGAGACCTTGATGAACTGTGGATGAGAAAAATGGGCAACAGGGCCAACCCTTAAGCAGTTGCTTGAAAAGCAATTCAAGTGTGAAGTATAGGTGGTAGGAAAGTCAAGCAAGTCTGGCATCTGGGGAGTCTTTCTCAGAAGTAGAAGTATTTGTAGACTGAAGTAAGACCCTATGCCAAAACAGCCTAATTATGAATATTTTCAACCCACATAGAACTAGAGAGCTTTCCTGGAGCCATTTGAGAAGCTGGTTTAATTCCACCCTTAAAAAGGGTAGATCTTGGTGGAAATACTCCCTAGAGAAGAAAGAGTGGCCTCGTGTAGGTCCATCCTGACAAATTAGTGGTCGTAGCTCACCCTACTTCTATCACTCCATCTATTCCCCACCCTTAATTTTGTAAACAGTCCTCTTATCGGGGAGTGTCATAACACATTCACAAGCCAGATAAAGTTCCTTCCCACTTTTGAAAGTACTTCATGCAGATCGGTGGCCAGCCAACCTGTTGATTTGGTAGCTTTAAGACTTGCTTCATTTCCCCCAAATCAGAGACCCATCTTTTTATATGTTAACATGTGTGGCCTTAAATAGTCAGTGATTCGGGTACTGTCACTTGGAGTAAAGTATCAGAGACAGAGAAGAACTCAGTTGGCTATGCTTAGACTTCCATGCTATCTGTAAAAGGAAATTCCTAAATTCACGTAACAATTATGAGTTGATGTCCGTGTGTTCTATGAAGCTATGGGCAGAATTTTTATGAATGCATTTAGTATGTACAGACAATGTTGTTTTAATTCCTTTATAGATGGTTATGATCCAAAACAGATTAAGCACCTTTGAATGAGACCGTACAGTTCAGTGTTTAAGAGTACAAGCCCAGCATTCGACCAAGTCTCTTCCTAGCTGCTCACCTGACTGTGTGACCTTGGCCCTGTTTTTTAACCGTCAGTGTCTCAATTTCCTCATCTGTAAAATAGGGATGGTGTTAGTACTTAACTCAGACAGCAGTTATGAACTATACACTTATGTCAAAGCTGCCAGTTTTTGCTAGTTATTTTTGCACTCAGCCTTTTTTTATTTTTAGAAATGTAAAGAGAAGCCAGGTTTTCGACCCTTCACGGTTTACTTTGCATTCTTGAGAGTCAACAACAATAGGACTCTATGTTTTTTCAATGACACCTTTTCACTTTAGACCATTTATCTCTCAGGAACTGCATGATGATAATCTACCCATCTTTCCTAGTGTTTGGAGCAGCCCGAAGTGTTAATGACTTCAGGTGCATCCTCACCTGTGCCAGTTCAGGGCTTATGACTTTCAAGTGAAAGGCTTTGTAAACCATTAGCAATCACCAGCTTCCGAAACCATTTATTTCTCTTCAGGACGTATTTGTTAGGCTGTACATACCGTATAATTGAAGCAGACTTCTCCATAGCTGTAAAGCTATACAATCATACTCTTAATCTTCTTAATAAAATGCCAACTGACACAATATTGGGAGCTACGTATTCTAAACATCTGAAGTCCAACCATCTCTCTAAATTGTGATGGCCATAATATATCATAATGACCATGAGAAGGTCCCCAAAGGAAAAAATGTTTTAATCTTTTTGGAGACGTTGGGTCTGATGCTTCTGTTCTTGGCAGCTGGTATCATATTTACATTGAAAAATTGTACCATGGGATTGATTATAACATTTGGCCAGAGAGAGGAGAAAAAAATGAAACATGTTTAAACTAGAACCATTTTTTCATTTGGTTTTATAGATTCAGTTTTGTGATATATACTGTTTGTAAGGTCCTTCAATGAAAATGTACTCTAGTTTAAACTTGGCTTTGAGTATATGCTGACACACTGATTTAGCTTTAATTAAAAAAAATTTTTTTAAGTACCTTAGGTACTTTGTCGCCATTCTGCAATGAAGCATCAGTCACTGCACAGTGTCCAGTGCCCGCCCCTGTGGCTCAGGGCTGGGCCCGCTTCAGTGTTCAGTCATCCCTCTGACCCTTCTCTACAGTGAATTAGCTTTCCTTCCTTGTGCTCCCGAGAGCAACATGCTTCTTTGTGTCATGGCCTGGGCACTGACCACACTGAATTATAACTCACTTTGCTTCCTTTTCTTTTAAAGGATAGACTGTGAACTCGTCCAGGTCAGGGCCAAGTCTGCTTTACCTTTATCTCTTCAGTAATGCTTTACCTGGCAAATGGCAGAGCTCAGTAAATCTTGTAAGGTTGAATAGCCACAAGATCGGTTCCTTCTCATGACTCAGGTCTTTGCTCAAATACTGTCTCTTAAACAAAGACGTGCTTGAACGCCCAAGTACAATGAGCTCTGCATACCACGAACAGTCTTTCTTTAGCCTGTTTTACTTTCCTCACCCAGGTTATCACTCTGAAATTACTAAGTTGTTTATTGTCTCTTTCCCCACAGACCTAAGGACTGTGGAGACAGGCTCTCATAGGTCTTGTTCACTGCTTTATTTCATACCAACTCCTGGCACGTAGTAGGCCTGTAGCACAGTTTGGTTAAACAGCTGGGTGAGTTTTCCCCATTTTCCTTCCTGCCCTCAGTGGAAAAAGTTAGGGCTGACCTTCTGCCTTTTCCAGTGTTCTGGACTGTCCTTAGCATTTTATTGGTAAGGTTAGGGCACTTTATATTTCTTTCATGGTTTATATATTATGTATGAAACAAACAAAAAAACCTGTTGGCAGAGGATGGTGCACATGGCTTCTTTTTATAAGGGTTACTGGTCATTAATGTTAATTGTTGAGAGCCACTGGTTTTGGTCAACCATCAATTCTGCATTTCTGGGTAAATCATAGATTTTCTCACTATTTTTTCTGCACCCTTCTCTACAAATCTCTTCTTCATTGAATTCTTAGTATTCTGCTCCGTCATCATACTCCTCCTCAATTACCTATGAGATTCATTATTTTTTTTATGCAGGAGCATTTTGCTGATAAATACTAGTGTTCTGGTGTGTTCTTTAACAAATTTTCTCCTCTCAAAAAATTGTTTTATTAATGTGCCCTTTAGATCTTTCTGAGAAAGAAAGGGAGAAGCAAGCAGTGAAACTTTTCCCTTTCTGCTTGAGCCTTCTCATTGCCACTTCTACTTGCAGATACACTATTTTGCATACACTGCCCTCAACGGAGGCACAAACTTTGGTGGTGCGATCTTACCCTAGAGGATGTGCTCGAGCAAGGATTATTTAACCTGAGGATTATAGGACCCAACAGAATGGGCTTCTCAACGCCACTGGTCAAGATTTCAGAGACTGCTTAAAATAATATGCAAAATCGTGTGCTTCTGTGCAGCTTTGCTTGAGAGAGGCTCTTAACAGCTTCTAATTCTAATGTCTTCAGTCAAGCCATGGACCAGTAATTTAGTAGCACAGACAATTGAGTAGAATTGAGTGAAGAAAGAGGTAGAACTCCATTACTTTGTGATTTAGCACTGCACTAAAGCCGGTGGGCACAGGCCATTGTCCAAGCACACTCAGGAAGGCTGGCGGCAGTGCTCAGTGCTTAGCTGTTCATGCTTCTCGCCGTGTTTTATATAAAGTCTAGAAAACTTGGAAAATACTGAAAAGAAGAGTTGAATCACCTATTAATCATAGCATTCAGAAACAGTATTTTAGCACATTTCCTTCTAGTCTTTGGGTGTATGATGTATGCATATGATTTTAAATATATATGTTTTAAAAATAAATTTATATTCTATGGCAGTTTCTGTTCTGCTTCTCATGACTTATATCATTACCATTTTTCCACATCACTATTCTTCTCTGTACTAATTTTTAATGGATTCATAATTTTTCAACTTATTGACATAATAATGTTTGCTCAGTCCTCTGTTCATGGAAGTTCGTATTGTTTCCAGTTTTTAATCTTCTTTAAATAATCCTGTGTTGAACGTCTTTTTTTTATTTTTTTATTTATTGATTTTAGAAAGAGAAGAAGGGAGAGAGACATCGATTTGTTGTCCCACTTATTTGTGCATTCATTGGTTGATTCTGGTATGTGCCCTGATCGTGGATGGAACCCACAACCTTGGTGTATCAGGATGATGCTTTAACCAACTGAGCTACCTGGCCAGGGCTTGAAAATCTTTTCTATGTAAATCTTTGAGACATTTTAATTATTTCCTCAATATAAACTACTAATGATGCGTTTATTGAGTTAAAGTTAGCTATGGGTTTTGTGCCCTGCGTTTAGGATTGTATAGCGATAGACTGCAGAATAAGAGTGAAGGCTAGGGGCTGAGATGAATATGCTCAGGGGTAGCCTCATCGTCTCCGGTACCTGATATCACCCCCAACCAAGTTCTCAGAGTCTTCTGCTTTCCGTGGCTTTTCAGGGATCTCCGTGAACTACCTGTCTCTTTCTTGCTCTGTTTCTCTAAATATATATATGCCAGTTCCCTGCTCCTTGCACATTGCATTACCTGAATCAGGTGCAATACAGTTTTGAATTCAACATTTGCTACGCAAAACTCTGAACTCTCTCGTGTGTTCAGTGACATGTGGATTAGTGACATAGACAGTGTTTGTTAAAATGCTGAGGAGGGAGCCAACATGACAAAGTAGATTTTTATGATTTGTTAATCCACTTTGCATGTGACAGTGACTTTAGAATTCACCCCTTTGAAGCCTTTTGCAGAATTTTCTTGATTCTGTTAGTGAGTTTGGTTGACATTCTTGCTTTCTTTAAACCTAGAAGAGGAAGTAAGGTTCAGGGACGTCCCATCTCTTTCCAAACAACTCAGGTTTTGCTCATCTCCGTGCTCACATGGTCATGCTTGGCTTCTGTCTGGTTCCCAGGTAGCGCAGCTGAGCTATGCAACATCATTCCTATTCTTCCTATTTCTATTTAGTCAACAGGGCAGACACAAGTCTTAATCTCAACAGGGTGCATAAAGAAACTCTGTATGTATAGAAGTAAGTAACTCTTGGATGAAGAGGTCAGTGAGCGCTCTACAGATTTAAAAGTGCAATAAAATGTCCTGAAATTTAACTTACTTAAAAAGGCGGTATAGAGCTTTATTGTGGTATCTGTGCATATATGTATTTGTGTATTTATAAATGAATAAAGCTTTTCATGTTGTAGAAAATAAAATAAGTAATAAAGATCCCATGAGTCAAAGAATGACATTGTTTTGGTGTATAACCTTTGAGTCTTTGTTTCCAGATGCGTATGTATTCTGTTATATTTTTACTTTTTTGTATAAATTGTGTATCACCATTATAGAATTTCACCAAAATAACATTTGCCATTTAGTTATATGAGAACATGTTCAAGAGCATAGTTTATAGCCTTGATGTTTAAAAGGAAGGAGTTTCCTCCTCCTTGTGTTAATGGGTCAGATCCCAGTCACTAGCAGACAATTAGCCATTTGTTTCTCCAAAGGGACATTTTATTGTAGGGAACTTTAAAAATTCAGTTCCCAGGCTTTTCTCACTTCTGTAAATCACACTTAGATTCACACTTTGAACATGCACTTCCCTTTAAAAGTTTTCTGGGGTCCCTTAGAAGTAGCATTTGCCACCTTCTAGGCTCTCAGAGCAGACGGTGCCATCCATGAATTCTTTCTTCTGCCTTCTCTCAAAATCCTCCTTCCTTTCCCTGGAGGGAGCAGATGCACCCATTAAGACAGGTGCTGTTTCCACTCATGTGCTTCCTATGGAACATGCGATTTATACAACAAAAGCTTCCCGCTGGGAACACGAAGTGTGCGTTTGTCCTAAGGAAAACCACCTATGTGCCGTGGAGTTTGGGACTGAGCTTCTTGCTGTCATACAGCCAGTATGGGGTGGCCTGCAGTCGACTCCAGTTAGACAAGAGCCACGCCCTCTGATTTCTAGGCCTTGGAGTATTCTGCCAAATGGTGACATTTTTTGAGTGTTTTCCAGTAGTCTCCCAGCTGTTTTCAATCCATCTGAATAGTTTGGGCTAAAATAAATTATAAATTGTATCAGAAGCTTTGTTCCAACATTCATATTCATTAAATTTTAAAATCTAATGAATGCATGGACCCCAAACAAATCTTTGTTGTTGTTTTAAAGCAGTCAAATGGAGTCTCCTGGTTTTTTACTTTTAAAATACTAAATTTTGGCCACTTTACTTCCTGTAAAAAGTGTGGCTTTTTAAAAAGTAGGTTTTCAGTAACTAAAAGTAAACAGGAACAAATTCCTCTTTAAATTAAAAGAAGTTCGTTTCTGTGGTTGTAAAATACAGCTTGTGTCAGCTGAGCTGGGACCATCAGAACGCTCCGTGGACTGCCTCCTCAGAGGAAACAGACCAGAACTCATTACCCCAGTGTGCTTCAGACAGCTGATGGTGGAAGGGCCACTGATTAATTAATTAGTGGATATTTTTAAATTAATATTTCATTGTCTTAGCAAGGCCGAAATATGGTGTTTCTGATAAAGAATGCCAATTTAAGGCTAAAGTCTGCCTAATCTAGTCCTTGGATCCCTACCTTTCCTCGTCCCACCAGAAATGTCCGTGTTATCAGCTTGGCGCAGGCAGTCAGGGAAGGCAACTGCTGTGCCTGTGTCCGAGCGCGATTAGCACCTGTCTCCTCCCGCACCTCAGTCTGCAGCCTGCTGTTCTCACTCAGCATTGCGTTTTAGAAACCAACCATGTTGTTACCCACAAAGATGGCTCATTTCTTTTAACCTCTGCGGACTGCTTCATAGGTTGACTGTACCACAGCTTATTTAGAGCTTCCACTCGTTTCCAGGTTCCCTTTATACCAACAATGCTGCAGTGAGCATCTTATACAGGCACCTTTGAACATGTTTGTCTCTCTGTGACAGAGAAGGAGAAGTGCCCTTTATTTTACACATGACAGTCTTTAGAGACTGGGCATTTAAGGTGGCCATAGTCCTGTAAATAACTAGTGAAGTGTGGGTTGAAGCCGTTTTCCCTGACTCCTCTTACCTAGTTGGACATACTTAATAAATTTTTATAGACAGTCATAGGGATCTTGGGTAAAGCCAAGTCTAGCTAACTATGGTGAAACCTTGTTCACTCTAATTAATGAATAAGGTCAGTCTGAACTGGAGAAAAGTCTGAACTTTAAGATGTAGTATTATGTGATTTTGAGGTATATACGGTCAACCACACTAATATAAGTTGATAAAACTCATTAAGGGAATCATATTAATGAATAAATAAAAAGCACTTGATCATTATTTTTAATAATGGCATATCTAAATTATCCAACACAGTTATTCCCATCCATAGGTGAGAATATTTCCCCTACAATATGTTTTATATTTTAACATACTAGACAAGTGATTTTGCCTTGAGTAAAAAAACCAGAGCCACCTCCTTCCTGAATGGTATCAATTAGCAAAGGAAGAGAAAAGGGGAGGAAAATGGAGGGCCTGCCCCTTGCCAGGTATTTTAAACATTCTATACATTTACTTACCGTAACAATTGTGGTGAGTCTTATTATCTCCCTTTCATAGATCAAGAAACGGAAGCACAGAGGGCTCTAGAGCAGCCCACTGAAAGTTGCCTCTTGAGTCTACTTGACTCAAGAGTAATACTCTCTATACTGTATTGTAGTTTCCTTAGATGTGGCCCCCACACCCCCTGGAATATTTGTTCATATGCAGATCCTTGGGCCTCTGCCAGGTGAGGCCCAGGGATCCTGCGTTTTTAACAAGCTGCCAGGTGCACCTTAAGCACTCTGAAGTCTGAGAGCCACTCTGCCAGACTGTGGTGACCTCATTTGGTGATGTGATGAGCCCTGCCAAGAGTGCCCACATGCCTTTGAGGACCAGTGACCCCTCTCAGGCCTAAGTACAGTGGACACATTCCCCTTGCTCCTTGGTGTGGCTTCTTCCTTACTCACCCACTTCTGGGGCTTTGTGCTCCTTGCACTGAACTTAAGATTGGCTCAAGTCACTTCCCAAAGAATAGACATCCTCACACTACAGGGGGCTCATTTTCCTTAAAAAGGTTGAAATTTCCAGTGCAAAATCATCAGCTTGCCAGTGTATCTTTGGTGTCTAATACATATGGAATCTGCGTTTTGCATTCTTAATCCTTGCTTAAACCAGAAAAGAAAAAAAGAAAGAAAATGAGAGGGCAGCTTATAGAAATGATTACTTTTGAAAAACTGTTGGATGCTTCCATGTTCCTTTCTCTCCCCACTTTGCTACACTCCCCTGGGGGGACTTTTCCCATGCTCTTCCCCATCCCTCCGGACTTGCCTAGAAGTGAGGAGGCCCAAGGTTCCTTCCAACTGTCTTACTCCCACTAAAGCCAGGGTTTTGGAAGAGCCAGCCAGGTTCGGTGACTATCTTTGTTCCCTCTGCATTCCTCTTTCTCCATTATTATCTTTCTCTCTCAGCTCTGTAAAATTTCTCCTTTTTACTCCCCAACAACCTGCTTTCCCCGTGAGGGACTGGCCCTAGCTGGGTTCTTTCCAGCAGGCTGAATAGGGTTTGCTTGGATGACTGCTGCCCATGGAGAGGTGTGTCCATGACCCGGATGGGGGTCCTAGATCAGTTCGAATTTGTGTTCTGTGCTGGCAGAAGAGCATCTTCTTTGTTTTAGTGTTCTCATCCAAATAAAGACGGCATTTCCTCTGCTGACAGGCAGAGGAAAAAAGAAAGAAAATACAAAAAAAAAAAAGGAAATAAATAAATAAATGTTAACCATGTATTCCACTGAAATTAAATATACACCCCTTCCTCTGTTCTTATTGGTCCACTTCAATTGACAAGTGGATTGGGTGGAAAGGAAATATCCTGGACTTAATTGTAAGTTAAGTCTCTCTTAATCCAGAAGAGCATTTGAGATTCTGTCCAAGTGTTCAATTTCCCAGGCCGCGGAGGTCTGTGAATTTCTCTTCCCAGCCTCCAGGCTGCTGCAGTACAAGTCAGCATAGCTAATGCAGATAGATCTCCTGCCTCCCGTCTCCTCCTCCCCTGCTTTGATTCGATATGAACAGCCTGGTAACTCCAGTGCTGGGGAGGAATCTGACATAAGTCTGCAGATGGCTAGGTTGCCCTGAAACACCTGGGGGTTGTTCTTTCAGGAAAAGGTAACATTTATATGCTAACGATTCTTCCCCCCACCCTTGTTGCATTTTTTCCAGGACTGCCAGTTCCCAAGAAGAGCCCTAAGTCGGTAAGGACTTGCCAGTTACTTGGTGCTTATTTGGGGAGTGGGGGGGCTGTTGGTGGTGGGAGGGGATGCTGTCTGGCTTGACTCCACTAAATGTGTGTGTTTCAGAGCGGATGGGGAGACAGCAGCCTGGCTCTGTAGATTAAGTTCTGGGGATCTGTTTAGTATAGAACGTATTTGGGTTTGTCTTTAACTGTCTAGTGATTGTGGGCTGGCTGCGGGAGCCGGGATAAAGAATGCAGGATTGGAATCTTCTCTATATAAATGCATTACAACTCTTTCAAATAGATGAGTTTCTTAGATGTTTTAACTTGAGAGAAATGCTATTGTTTCTTTTGGGAGGAGAACGGGAGAAAAGCTCCACCTGCTTCCTGGGTAGCCTTGCTCTCAACTGGTGTTTCCAGTCGTTCGCATGGGCAGATGCTCCCCTGAGCTTTCCTGTGCACTGGATGATTAATGATTTACAAAATTAAAAAGCCTGTAGGTTTAAGGAAGAACTGCTCTGCCCTGTATGTATGTCCATGCTCACATGGAACAATGTTCACTGCCCCAGCACTGAGAATAAGACATTTTCTTGCTGTGGAAGTCCTTTGTTGTTTTGCTAGCTTTAGCAGCATTATGCTGCAGGTATAGGATTCTTAAAAAAAAAAAAAAAATCAATGTTTGCTGTCCTTTCTAATCTGGTTTCCCTGAAGATGCATTACCTAGTTGACATGTTAGCTAATAGCTTAGAGGCTGTAGTGTTTTGATTGGTGGTGGGAGCTTCTCCCAGGGCACTGACAACAAATTAAAATGCTACTTGCAAACTCAAAATCTGGAACCCCGATGCCTGTGAAATTGATCTGGGTGGAAGAGACTTCCCAACTCATTGCCATTCAGATAAAGAGCAGCCACTTTCATGTGGCTTAGAATATTTGGGGGAGGGAAATTTTACAGCTTCCTGTCAGTGGGAAAGGAGAACCTTAAAACTTTGTGGCTCATGGCGCTGCAGCTGAATTCTCTCCACCTGCCTCCAAGCCTGGCAGCAGGAGGCAGAAGTTTATTAAGGGGATGAGGGAGGGAGCTTCGTGCATTCTGAAGCCCTGCTCCCAAGTTCTCCTAAGAGAAAAACTGCAATAATTGATGTGATTGCAGTGGCTTAGTGCCATGGTGATTGGGACACATGACTTCAGGGCTGCTTCCCTTGTCAGTTTGTGTTAATGTCCAGGCAAGAAAGTGGTGGTAAGTGCCCACCGACATGCCAGAGCCTGTCTGTGAGTGTGTATGCGTGCATGCACATACACATGGGTCTTCCTGTCCCTGGGTCATGGTCAGGAGCCTGTTCAGCCTGCAGAAAAGAGAAGAAATCTGGAGGATGTATCACATGAGCTTGAGTTCACGGGAGCCATCCCTTTTGTGCCCCACCCTCAGCCATGCTACATGATGGACTTATTTCACACACCCACATGGAACAGAGTCTTGACCAGGAGCATACTGGGGGAGATTCAGCAGTTCTGCACAGGCAACAAGACATCAGTGGCATGGTGTTCTTTTTGTTCTGCATCCCATTCAAACTTCATCGTGCACAAGGATTTTTGTAGATTAATTTGCGACTCTTCTTCCCCAAAGTGTTTTGGAATTCCCTGCTGCGCTCAAGGGTGTCAGGCAGGTATAGAGCCTGCATTCAGAGCCAGCTGAAAGAATTCCCTGTGACAGTTTGTTTTTGTAGAAGCCATGTCATTAGCAAGAGCAAGCCAGTGACTCAGACTGCATTCCTAAGAAAAAAGCTCTCTCAACTGCTTTGCCCACAGTCTGCTGGCTCTTAATTACCTCAAGCCAAGAGGCTGGAGTGTTGCTGGGTTAGAGAAAAACGAGCCTCCAGCTTGGGGCTTGTCCTTACCCGATTTCTGTGCCAGGACAGGGATGATGGTTTTCACAGCACTGCTGGCACACTCTGGCACCTGCTGTACAAAATTTGGGGTATTTCAGCCAAGGTCTGCTGCTGCCAGTGAAGCATGGCTGACATCTGTGCTCAGTGGGCGCGCTGTACAGGTGGGGCCAACGCTGTGTCCCTTTCCCAGTGAATGTTGGTGATGTCCTGCCAGAGAGACAGATGAGTATGGGGCTTTTCCGGTGGGGTCTGAGGGAATCCTCGGGGATGCTGCATGTTTTGGTCCCAGGCAGCCATTCATGTAATGACAGACAGGGCCAGGTCTGCAGGCTGTGTAGTAAAATGCCCGGGCTGTGGTGCGCGGAGATTTACCGTCAGCTCTGTGAATACGCTGTCTTACCCAGCAACATGTGTTTTTCTCTTTTCTTAGAGGCTCCTGACATTGTTGGTTTGCTCATGTGACTGACAGCTTCTTTTTGTCCTCATGCCTTTTTTTAAAAAAAACAGTGCTTTCAATAATTAAGTAGTTGGTTTTTATTAGAACAGAGGGACTTATCTTTTTGATCTAGGTTCCCCTCCTGGATGGCCTTGATAGTGTACTCTTTTTTTTTTTTTTAAGATTTTATTTATTTTATTTTTAGAGAGAGGGGAAGGGAGGGAGACAGAGAGGGAGAGAAACAGCAATGTATGGTTGCCTCTCACATGGTCCTCACGGGGACCTGGCCCGCAACCCAGGCATGTGCCCTGACTGGGAATCGAACCGGGACTGCTTGGTTCCCAGCCCGCGCTCAATCCACTGAGCTACACCAGCCAGGGCTGATAGTTTATTCTTAATAAGCAATTTCACCTACTAGATTTAGTTTAAATGTTGACTTTATGGTTTATATACTCACTGGGAACAATGGCATTGTCTTAATGAAATTTTATTAATTTAATACTGGGACATTCATAACATCTGAGATTTGTCCACCAAATGGCAGGGGCAAGAATAAGACATATTTGCTGTTAGGCTTCAGATCTTGCTGGGAAACTGACTCTGTGGCCGCCGTAATCGCTCCGACTGGAAACTCATTTAACGGAGTGTTGGTCTAGATCACACATAAGGGTTTTGTGTGTGAGAATTTAAAACTCTAAATATCATAGAAAACCCTGAATTTTAAGTTAATATCCATTTATGTTTTCTCACTTGTTCATTTCTCACTTGTGCTTCTGTTCTCCCTTCCTTCATCTGTCCACTTGTCTATCTGTCCAACCGTCATCTATCCATTTATCTATCAATACATTTATCTTTTATTCATTAATCCAAATATCCATTCATTTATTTAGCAAATAAATAGAGAACCTACTAAGTGTCAGGTTTTGTGTGCGGCACTGGGAATGCTATAATAAATAACATGTCGTGGTACCTTTGTTTTTGGAACTTACAAACACAAAATTTATTTTTTGTTACATTCAAAAAATAGATTCATTGTCACAAGTCACCAAAGTGCTGTCATGCTTCTGTTCCCACAGTAAGTGTTAACTGAGTACCTTCTCTGTCAAACCAGTGCCAGGATACAAGAATTAAAACAGAAGACATTCCTGCCCTCCTGCAACTGAGGAGAGACCAACAGCCACACAAACAGATTGACACAGACCCTCCTCATGGGGCTTAAAGTCTGATGTGCATATACTTTCAAAAGTTGACAAAGCAGAACCAAGTACACACTTAATGAAAATCATTCCGCTCCAAATTGCAGTAACCTAAGTTCAATAGTCATACAAAGCCATAAAAAAAGACCCAAAATTGAGTTAGGTGCCACGATTGAGCTGTGGAGTTCTTCCAAGTTCGTAGCAGCCTGAGCAATGTCGGAAACCACATTATGTACTGTGTCAGATCAAAGGAAGCACACCACGTTCACTAAAGGGATACAATGTTCCCAGTTATTAAAAAACTTCTCACGTAGAGTTTTTACCAGGTGGGCAGTGAATGGTGGCCAAGGCAGTCTCTCCAACAACCTCTTGCAAATGCAGCAAGTTGAAAGCTAGCCGTAGTGACAGGTTTCTGTTCCATTGTCTTCTGTTCCTTTCCCCTGGGAAGGATGCTAAGGACTTCACTAACAACTAGTCACTGAGCGATGTTAGGGAGAGCTCTCTAAGATACTGTGCACTGTGAGTGACCCAGACTGGCTCATCCAATTTTACGTGTCCTTCCTTTTTCTGAAACTCTCCTAGTTGTCAGCAGGACTCTGATGCCACTTGTCCTTCAGCCAGGGCAATAATACAACCCATCAAAAGTTCCCGCAAGCTGCAAGGTGAAGAGTAGATGGGAGAAGGACTTAAATAAGCCTCTTGCCTCTCACCTCCTACAGCAATTCATACCCTCCACCCTTTGCAGCTCTAGAAGATAGACTTTGCAGTTGTGTTAGATGCTTCACATTCAGGGTGAACTCAAATTCATTTTCATATCCAATCGATACCTCCCTTTTCTTCTTCATTAACTCCTCTTGCCTGCCTTTTTGGAAAAAGAAATCGTTTGACTTAGACCCATAAACAGTAAAAGAAAGAGTCAAAACCAAGGACCATCACCTGCTTTGCCTTGTATTTGAGTCTCCAATTTCCATACAACCTTTAGTGACATTGGCCTAATATCTCATCAGCACTTGGAGTTTTTCCTGTTGTCCATGTAAATTGCCGCAGTGGCCTTCAATCCTGGCAGATAAGTGAACTGTAAATAATTTTGTTTTAAAATGTATGGATTTGTCATTTTTAAGCTACAGGAATTCTTTTCATCATTAAAGCTCCTAAGTGCTGTCTATATTCATTTGCTCTTCCAAGCGAATATTTTCAGCTCACTTTATAAGTACCTTCATTTTGAAATGATTCTGTGAAATACTAATGAGCTGATTTTTTTCCCATTTCCATTTATAAAAACCATTGCCTCTCCCCGATATCACTGGCCTGTCAGTAGTAAGGCAATCATTCATTAGAGGGCGATTGGTACAATTTTATTTTTAAAAGTCTTATGGCTAGTGTGTGGCCAAGGACTTCTATGGAGTTTTCAAAATTAAGCCGATTTCTTTTTTCCCAGTTGGTTCTGATTTTACATTCAGAAATTAAAATCTTGATTCAAAAATATCAGCACAGTGCCCTGGCTGGTGTAGCTTAGTGGATTGAGCACGGGCTGGGAACCAAAGGGTCCCGGTTTGAGTCCCAGTCAGGGCACATGCCTGGGTTGCAGGCCAGGTCCCCAGTGAGGGCCATGTGAGGAGCAACCATACATTGCTATTTCTCTCCCTCTCTGTCTCCCTCCCTTCTCCTCTCTCTAATAATAAATAAATAAAATCTTTAAAAAAAAATATCAGCACAGTGACAACAGAGCATTGGAAATACTCGCTTCAATACATGGCAACTCTGTACAACCAGTTACTAAAGCTGAGACCTGGGAAGTGAATGCCCATGTTTGTGGGACCTCTTCTTCCTCCTCCTGCTTCTGCCCCTGTTCAGTCTGTGAGCAGTCCCTATTGACTCTGACAACAAATGTCTGTAACTTCACTTGTCCCTCTGCTTCGTCACTACCACTGCCCTAGTGCAAACCTCGTCGGGCTCCTCCCCGGGACACGCAGCGGTTTCCTGGCTGCTCTCGGCTTTCACTCCCATCCCACCAACTTCTACACCACCCAGCAGCCAGGCCTAACGTTCTGGGTGCAGGTGGCTCCTGGCACACACCTGCTTCCCGATTCAATTCCTCCTCCCCTGAACTAAGAATGAAACTCAGTCTCCTTAAAGTAGCCCACAAGGCCCTTACATTATTTAGTCTCCAAGTTCATCTAAGACCGCCCTGGACCCTTCCTGTGCCTCACTAGCCTCTCTGTTCTCAAACACTCCAAACTCATTTTGCTTTGAAGACTTAGCACATGCCACTTCCATTAATGGAATGTTCTTTCAGAGGCTTCCTGTTACCTAGCTAAAGGGCATTGCATTATGTTGTTATCAGTCTGTTACAGTTATTTGATTAATAGTCATCTATACATATAAACACACACACAACCCTACATACACACAGAGGTATATATTCTAAGAGCTCAGCTACCGTGTCTTTCTTATTTATACACTGCTTCCCTTAGAATCTGACTCATAGTAGGTGGTCAGTCTGCACGTGTTGGAGGAGGGGATAAATATATTGCAGCTGGTTAGTTACTCGGGAGGACCTAGGCTGGGTGTTCTGCCATTGCTGGCCTGGGCGCGCCATCCACCCCGGCTCTTAGTTTGCATCCATCACTGCAACAGGCTTGAAAGTGTATCTTTGTCTACAGATATTTGTCTTTGGGCCAGTTTTTCACCTAGAAAATGAAGTGAAAGCCAATCACATTAGATGCAGATCTGATTCTGATCTCATAACTAATTCAGAAGTGAATTTGTTCTCCGCCCCAAGTCTTCCGGGACGTGATGCAGCCTGCTGAAGAGGCACGCAAGTTGAGTGTGATTGGAGAGATAAACACAAACATGGCTTTTTTCCTGGACAATTCTGGGCTCTAACCAGATAAAAGACAACACCAAAGCTAATTAGCATGCTCAGAGAAAATAAAAAGGCATATTTTTGAACTTTTCCACTTGTAGAGAACATAAAACTTCAGAAAGCCCAGAGTGCCAGCAAAATATTAAATACAGAATGCATCTTCAAATTAAGTAGTTTTTTTTTCACCCTGGTTGTTGTAGCTCAGTGGATTGAGCGCAGGCTGGGAACCAAGCGGTCCCGGTTCGATTCCCAGTCAGGGCACATGCCTGGGTTGCAGGCCAGGACCCCGTGAGGGCCATGTGAGAGGCAACCATACATTGCTGTTTCTCTCCCTCTCTGTCTCCCTCCCTTCCCCTCTCTCTAAAAATAAATAAAAAACAAAAATCTTAAAAAAAAAATTAAGTAGTTTTCATAATTGAACTTGAAAAGAAACAAAGGGAGGTCAGTCTTACCTGGGGGAATCCCACCAGCGTCCAGACCACCACATGTACTTCTCCCTCTGTGCACATACAGACATGCCAGTTCAGGAAAGCCCAGTGCCATAGTGTTTAGTGTTCTCAAATTGCCCCTTCATTTTTTCTATTCCAAATTTAAGAACCAAGTTTAGATGGCATTTAAAAGGGTTGCAGAAGTGCAGCTTGATTGTGAGGCAGTTTTGCAAACTTGTTCCCAACTGTATCTGTCATTTTGTGTTAAATTGGACCTATATGACTCATTTACTGGGGAGGTGAGAAGGGGCATTAAAATTTAAAAAATGGCTCAAACTGTGTCCACTAGACTTCATTTTCACCTCTGTTTATAGCAAAACTACATCTTCATTTACCATATTTTTCAGACTATAAGATGCACTCCCCCCCTTCAGATTTGGGAGGAAAATGGGGGTGCATCTTATAATCCAAATGTAGCTTACCTGGCTGTTTACATTTACATTGGTGAAATATTATGTTATTTATGTTATTAAATATTTTACCACATCTTTTCCTTCAAAATTTTTTTCCTATTTTCCTCCTCTAAAACCTAGGTGCGTCTTATAGTCCAAAAAAATATGGTATTTAGGGAGGTCCAGTCCCCGTGCCAGAGATCAGTTACACTGGGGCAGCTGTCGAAGGGTCTTAGAGCCCATGAGGTGACGTGCAGACTCTGCATGCATTGTGCGTGCGTGTGGAGAAGCTTGTGTGCATTCTCAGCAGGAAAAAGGCCCCGCCTTTATCAGACTCCCTCTGTGGGGCAGGGTTGCCAGAAAGATTTTTCTCCAGTTCAGGAAGAGTGAGGAAAAGAGTTCAGGAAAAGATTTTTTCTCCAGTTCAGGAAGATGTTAAAGTTGGGGTTCCAGGGACTAGAGAGTAACCCCTGGAAGGATGAAGTGTGATGTGTCCCTCAGGTAAGCCTGCAGTGCAGCTCCCCTCGGATCCCCATGAGACTTTGTAAAGAGTAGTGTGAACCTGAAGGAGACTGGAGCATCAAAGATCAGAGAGATTTCACTGTGAACCAAAGGTAGTGTCAGGGGGACAGCCCCCACAATGTAGCATTTACTACTTATTTGAGGGGCCAAGAGAGGGTGAGCATTTGAAGGAAGAGAAGCAACTCCCAGGGTAAACTGGGAGGTCCTTCATTGAATTATTTGCTTTTACATTTAAATTCTCCTTCCCTCACCCCAGAGGTGAACAAAAACAAAGTACCACCAAAATGTAAAAATAGAAGTAATAATCCCCATTAATTTTTGCTACCAAGGTTAATTTCAAAATGAAAATAGCTTTAAATTTTGTGTCGAAGATAACAAGCATTCTCTGCATTCTAATTAAAAGTAGGTGATACAGAAAAGTATGAAGAGGGAGGAAAGCCCACCCAGAATCCCAGGTCTTTCTATTTATGTTAATGTGTGTTCACACCCAGACTGGGCTGGTGCTGCTGCTGCTGCTTTATAAAGGCCACCTTGGTAAAGATCACAATGGAGAGAAAAACAAATTCCTGTGTACTTGCAAAAGAGAACGGAGATTCTATCTGCCACTGATGTTTTCTGATTCTGAAAATCTTCAGCATGCCCTTCAGGGGAGGCAAGAAGGCAGGTATTGATTTCCTGGGGCAGAAATCAGATAGCTGGCCCAAAGAGCCGAATTCACTACTGGGAAGGATGCTGTTGGAAGTTGGTAGAACCAGATTCTATTCCAAGTCTTTGGAATGCTGATCCACCCAGGTCTGAGATGAGTAATGTATCCTCAAAGAGAAGGATGATTCGTGGGTTTCTGATGGTGTCTGTCAGCACCCAAACCACGCTTTCGCCAACATCCTCCCCACAGAGTGCTGTCCCGAGTCAGACCCTCACACAGATTCCCAAGAACTCTCTGCTAGTTTAGAATATGGTCCTCAAATTTCTGCCACGGGCACACAGAAGAAAATTTTCAATTGTCTATCTTACCTGTATTAAATGCATGCCCAATTTTCCTCAACTTTGAATCTTTGCCAAAACCTGATTTCAGATTGTAATCTGTAATTGTCGAGGGCAAATGAAGCTTTTGTCCTCCATGGGTTTTCTTCAGATACTTATTTTAAATTAAGGACTGGATGGAGAGGGCAGAGAGACCTGAGTTTTAAATGAAAGGGACCTTGGAAAATTTCCATCAATATGGGGAATGAAAAATGGAGGATACCTAGGGAGAAAGCAAAGAACTCTTGATAAGATTCATTGAAGACCAAGGGGAAGATTTTGATTCTGTAATAACTGTAGAGACCCAGAATGCTCTGGGCCGAAGATCTTATAAAGTAGTTCAAAACCATAAGCTGTACAAGAGCTGTAAGAGAGGACAGAGATTTTCTTTCCTGTCCTCTGTCCCTTCAGGATGCTCTTCAGCAGGTAAGTATAGGGACATAGCATCCATCATGTGAGGGACAAGATCTCAGGGTTTAATTTTGAATGGGGGAAACCAGACAACTGGGCTTATAAATCTTTTACTGGAGAAAATAACAAATTATTTCATATCCTCCCCTTAGTTTTTGCTCCCCATTCAAATAAAGGACATTTCATAAAATGGGAAGGGCCATTTGCTGGGCATGTTTTAAGGAACTGGAAACTGCTGATTTTGTTGAAATTTAAATGATATTCTTTCCCTTAGAATACTTCTTGGACTTTGGACAGAGTGCAGATCTAAGAAGGCTGACCCCCTGAGGTCACCCCTATATAAAATACCAACAGCCGTGTCAGGAGATAGGGACAGGAAGTGGCGCCTGCAAAATTGATCACCTGAAAATTATGAAAGCTCTTCATATAGTAGTTATTTATATACTTACAAGTTCAAGTACACACATAGTGATTTTTAGAAGATCTAATCTCCTTTTCTTACAGTCCAGAAAAACTGGTGGCAAACCCTTAGATAAGAGACAGGTATTTTATCATTGAAAGAACAATAAAAGACATGGAATCCCAAACCCTTTTTAGCACTGATTGTATTTCTTTTGGATATCATAGCCTTACATTTAAACTACTAGTGGTATTTTGTGTCACACATTTTGTGAAAAAATGAGGATGTTAAAACTGATACATCTCATCATAAATTAGCCCAGTGTCTTAGCCAAGAACCTTTGATGAAAATTGGATTTGTTTTCTGCTACAGCCCAGAGAGCACTACGGTTTGTGATTATGTCTTTGCATCCGGCCCACCCCCTCTCTGTCAGCCAATCACTTGGGGTTTTATCTACATTCAGCATTAGCTGGAGGAAGGTGGAAGCCAAAATGTTGTTGATATGTTTGTGTATGTGTGTGCAGAAATGCTGAACAAAGACAAGCTGATGGAAAACACCCACTTAGGGAACCAACAATAATCTTCTCGCCCCTCTCACTCTCTCACGTTCAGCAACCTCTGGAAAGAAAAGACAGCCAGAACAGTTCCCAACACAGTGTTTCCAGCCACCGAAGCCTGCACACGGCGTCCCCCAGCCACAGCACACAGGTGCTCCCTGAGTACCCACCTGCAGAGGCCCCGGCTTCAGATCAGACCGACAGCGCTGGGCAGAAAAAACCAGATCCTTTCAAAATCTGGGCCCAGTCCAGGAGCATGTATGAGAGCCGACGTGAGTAGCACTCTGGCTGCTGCCTTTCCACGACCCCACTCCAGGGCTGCAGCTCATTAAAAATAGATTTTCAGTGTGTAGACCGGTTAGAGGCGAACCAAGGTGAGAGGTGAAAGCTTCTCAGCAGTGAGAGAATCTGCGGGATGGTCATGGAGGCTCCATTATGTCGTCAGTTTGGGGAGGGGTAGAGTGGATGGCCATCAAATAAAGGGCTGGATAAAAACGGGTCTCTTTTTCTTTTCAGTTTAAAGAAGTAGCAGATAAGAGCTGTCTCATTAATTTTCCCTGCATGGAGATTGCAACATGCTCTTGTGAAACAGCTCTGATATACAATAGAACATAAATATGATTGGTTCGGATTGCAGGAGTAATGAGAAGAAATTAAGTTCTTTCTTAGTGGTTTCTTAGTTTTTAAGAATTTTTTTTTCTAATATTATCAGTCTTTCTAAACACTCCCCTTATAAAGAAAACAATTTTTTGAGTGGTTTGTACTTTAATTATTTATACTGTGGTTTTAAATGTGTTCCTCTGGCTTTACATTTTCAGTAAATATGAGCTAGTGATGGCATGCATCATAACTTTTTGATTCTTATAAACAAAATATTAACTTTATTATAAAGTGATTTCCAAAGACTATTCA
The DNA here is from genome assembly GCA_004026765.1 of Micronycteris hirsuta. NCBI lineage: Eukaryota > Metazoa > Chordata > Mammalia > Chiroptera > Phyllostomidae > Micronycteris > Micronycteris hirsuta. The sequence continues at coordinate 86,755 of PVJI01005882.1, forward strand.
CCATCAAAAATATTCATTTAATTTATCACTGAGGCAAGTCCCTAAAGTGTTTTAATTTGAGGGCATACAGATGGGTCCTTTTCTGGCTGTTGCTCTTGCTGACCTCTGACCTCTTCTCCTGGGGATGATCGGTCAGTATGAAGTGACTCTGGAGGTCATGCCCTTCATTTCCTCTTGTTGGACTGTAATAAGAGAGGATGTTTAAGGGTGGCGGAGGCATTTGGTAAAGGGTCTAAGTAAAACTGGAAAGGAAAAGAGTCGTTTAGCCCATCCTCTTTGCCGCATCCCCCTCTGCACTGGTGTGCTGCCGCTCAGGCAGAGCCCCCTGGAGAGTGAGGCACAGGGGAGGTGGGGCAGTGGGAGGTGCCCCAGCTCTGGCCCGCCCCCTCAGACGTGGCCAGGAAGCATTTCCTTTGCTGGCAGAAGCAACTAACTCCTCTGTGACCCAAACAAAACACAAAACAGGGGAGCAAAGCCAGCATCCCTCTGCGAAAGAAAGTTGGCCACACTGCTGGGTGCATTTCAGCAGTTAGTGGCACAAGACAAGTTGGAGTCTAGCTGATTATCAAATTTTAGAAGTCACTCAGGGGTCCTGCCATCATTTCCTCCTCAGAGGGAAACATTGCCCTATTCTCCTAACACTGTGTGGAATTAAATAGGCTGTTTTGACTAAGGGCTCTCTGTGCCATCAAAAGCCACATAATTTGAGAAGGGATTTATTTCATCCCTGTACTGGAAAGACCCCCTAGAATAACTCCCACAGTCCTTTTGGAACGTCTCTCATGAGCAGTAGTTAGTGAGTATGGACCTGGAGTCTGTTCTCACTGTGTCTTCTCACACCCTGTAATGAGTTCATTGAAGAATTGTTTTCCAAAGAGGGATGTTTTAGAATTCTCTTCACATTTCTCTTTAACCATCTGGCTTCTCCAATCAATGGCCCAACTTCTGTTGATGTCGAGATAATGCTTTATGGACTGTGCCCCTGTTTTTCTCAATACAGTGCACAATTGGGACTGGGTTCCCCATATAGGAATCTTTTCGTGGTAAAATAAATCATATTCCCAAGCGCTAGTGGGAACATCACAATTGACAGGTGATGCTAATGCATCCAGTTAACAGGAAGCTGCAGCTCAAATGCCGTTTTTATCCTGATGGAAGCAAAATTTCTTCAGAATTTGGTATTTAATCCATTTTTTAAAAATGTTTTCACCCCACCCCCCAAACAATAGGACTCTTGCCACAGCCAGCTGCCTTAAGCATCACAGTCACTCAGGTGACAGGCAAGCCGAAATGTTGGGGCTGGGCCAGTTCTGAGTCTTCCCTCCCTTTACCATCTGAAGGGCCCAGCAGCACAAATGAGTGTCTATTTCTTTTTGGTGGTTGGAAGCTCGGTAATTGAGTGACTGTAGATACGTAATTGATGTTAAGATTCACTTGGATTTCTTCCTAGCTGCTAAATGAGAATAACGATGAGACTTTTTCTCCCAGTGGTAATTATTCTGAATCTGTCGCAGATTTTCTACTCTTCACAGTACCTGTGACTAGAACCTACATCGATCTTTCCTTTTATTTAGTATTTTGCTTCATCCCCAATACGCTTCTGACATTCCCTTGGTTGTTTTTTATCTTGTTTTTTGAAGAAAAAAAAAATGTGTAGCCTAAGATGTGATTTGCTGCCTCTCCTCCCAAGACATTACAATGAGCAAAGTACTCCCAGAAAATTGAAGTCAGCCATACTACCTTAAGTGTACCCTTAATTTATGCCCCCTTTTAGGGGAAAATATATTTTCCTTAGATTTCTTTTTATTGTGAAGGGCAATGTGAAGATTAATATAGTCTGATCCAGTTCCTTTGCATGGTCTAACTACTGTGTAAAATACCATATTCTTGATATGACCATCTGTCAAAACAGCAGTGTCAAATGAATCAATCTGGAATTACAGATGTGTTAATAAACCCCTTTGAAGGACTTAAATGTTTAATTAAAAACAAAGGCAAGTATGGAAGTCATTAAAAGCCACATTGCCAGTTTTGTATTTTCTCCAGGTAACATACCTATTGTGTGCATGTTTTTAAAAATGACATTGATGCAATCTTATTATTAGTCAATGTTCAGGACCAGCTAGTATCCACTAGTGTTTACTCTGAAAGAAAGTCTAAAACTTCCCGTTGAAATTTTGCCTGTTCACAAAATAGTTTGGAAAGAATAAATATCCAAGCTGTCATATTAACCAGGTCAAGCTGCGCTGCTCAGGAGAGACAAGCTTACAAATTTGGAACTGGTGGTTGGGCTTCTTCCTCAAAGCGAGTTTAAGGAGCTTGTGTGCGCTTCTAGATTTTAAGAGCTATTATGACAGTTCTTATTTGTGCATGTTCAGACTTTGGCCAGAGCTGATGATTTGTGCTTCCAAATAAAAGACCGTTCTGGTTAGACTGTGTAGAATTCATCTGAACAGGTATTAGCACAGGAGTGAATTCCATCAGGAATGAGTAAATGCCACAGTGTGGCAGTTACTAAAGTATACTTAATTTTTTTAAAGGAAATAAGTGTTTAGATGACTCTAAAGTTCATGACATGATTAAAACAAGGTCATACAAAAATGTATACTTTGGGGTTTAATTAAATATGAAGAGTCTTAGATGATAATGGGAATTCAATGAAATTCTCAACACTACAATTGTAAATTCTAGCTTTTTGACACCATGAAAAGCACCATGGGATGAAAAATAAAGCAGAATCAAACTGTAGTCTTTTAAACTTCACAGCAGCCATGACCTTTACTGTGAAAGCTTAACTGCACGTTCCTTATCAATCAAAACGAAATTAACATGAACTAAGAGAAATCACATGCATTAAGCTTTGCAAAATTGTGAAATTAATATTCCAGCTATGTCACCTTCGCCAGCATCGGGATTGAGCAAGGGTGAAAGAGAGAGAGAAATCAATTCCACGAATTTTGGAGAATGTCAGAGTAAGGATTCGCTGAAATTTTTTTCTTCATTGTATCCATCCTGTTTGCTGTTCCCATTGGTCTGGGGGGCTGGGGAGAAACTCAGAAAGAGAAATGCCATGAACAAAAATGTTTTGCTATTCTTGCGGACCAGGCATGAACCAAAGAAAAGCTGAAATAAAAAGCGATGGGCATGTTTTTGCTAAGTCTGAAAATGTGTGTTCTGTAGTAATGGAGACACTGGGAGGTTTCTCTGCAAACCTGGTGATTCCATTCTTTCTAATTAGCAGAGGAAGTCTTTTGACCACTTTATTGAGTTGTAGCTTGCATTACCAAAGGAGATTAACTGCTGAGATTGTCTCCTGGGCAAGAGCCTAAAAGTGAAGAAAGCTGGACAAGATTTTCTTACCTCTTTTTTACTTAGCCTCACTCAAAAGAAAAGCAAAGTGATAGAAACATCAAAAAAACGGTTCTACCCTGCTACTTCCTAAAAATGTAATTATAATAGAATCTGCCCGAAATCAAGAAGAGAGCAAACCCTGTTGGGGGAGTAGTTTAGAAACTCCAGTGCCCCTGGCAGCTGAGGATGCGGAAGAAAGAAATTCTGTAATCCTCTGTGTGGCAGCACCGACTTAACACCAGTTACATACTTGTGTACCTGGCATTTGGTGAATGGAAGAAGAGTCTAATCGTTAAAGTGCCAAAGCTAAGGTGCCAAAAGACTTTCTTTGCAGTATCTCTGTGTGTTGGTATATCATGTCTGTGTCTCTGTTTTACTGGCTCATCACTGGAGTCCTCAACAGTCGTGGTGTCATTGGGCATCTTGTTTTTCAACAGGAAGCATTTAATAAATTTGCCATTTCCTATTGATTCACAGAGAGAAACAAATACTATTTTCCTATGGACTAATCTATATGATAAGCCCAAATCAATTGGCCACAACCACCCAGACTGTGCTAGTTTATACCTAACTGAGCAGTATAAGCCAAAAACTTGCTACATTCGGTGTCATTGTAGGCTGAGCGAGTGTTCCTGGCTTAAATGATGCTGGGAAAAATGGGTATGGACGGGCTGCAGTCACTGCAGAGGCCCTTTTCTTGTTCACAGAAAGGCCCTGCAGACTCAGGCCGACTCCACCTGGCCCCTGGTGCTGCCTGGGAAGCCCCGTGGCCTGTTTTGGTAATAATCCTCCGCTTGAGTGAAACGAAGACGGAGACCCAACTTGATTAATTTGTAGTTTCAATGAGTCCATTACAGTAAATACCCTTTAGCCAGCTACTCAAACAGAAAGAAAATGTTGTTACCTTAGTATACTCAAGAAAATGCCATTCTCAAATCGTGTTTATGGAAGTGTCATGATGTAGCTTAATGCCATGTCCCATGGTGTCTTACAGCTTAGCCTCAACAATTATAATAAAAAAGCATTGGATAAAAAGCACAGTTGAAAGCATGGCATTAAGATAGCTCAAGCAAAATACCGGATTTGAACCTCTCTGATGGGTACTTACCTGTTTATTTAGCTGCTGCTTTCCCCGCACATTCAGTCACTGTACATTTAAGCTTGTGGGCAAAGCACTGGAAAGGGACATCTCTCACCAGCTTGAAATGTGAAAACTGCCGCTTTCTTCCCTGTCCTATGGCACAGACTTGGAGGTGATGAGAGCTAAATTCTCAGGCCCATACACTGCTTCAGCCCAAAACCCAATTAATTAAATAAACCAGAAAGTGTGCAGAATGGTATTTGAAGTTCTTTTTTAAGATTCACTGCCACTAAACTATATTTTTTCTCTTTAAATAAAAGATATGTCATTTTACAGACTATAAAACACTATATATTACAATACTAAATAAGAATTAAATAGAAATAACCCTTTTTATTACCTTAGTTAAGTAACACGGTGGTATATAGAACAATTTTGTGTGCAGTGAGCATGTTTTTATGAAAATTGCTTTTATTTTTAAAAAATGAGATTAAAAAAAATTTAAACCCTGAATTATTGAGTTTTAAAAGTGAAATATCAAGTTATTTGATAATACACTAATACTTTGAATGTTGAAACACTGTAGGCCAATTCGGGAGTCAAGCCGTCAGTCATTTTAACAATGAAGCATGGTTCACTGATGTAGAGCAACTTCGTTGTCACCATAAATCACAGGCTATGGAAGTCTGGCGACTTTTTGGTAATAGTACTGAAACCATAGTAAACTTTGCAAATTTGAAAATATTAGGATGTTTAAGACTAACTTTTTTGGGCAAAGATGATCTAACAAATCAAATTCCTGGCATTGCTGGTCTTGATTACTTTAAAGGAGAAAGAAGTGATTTTTTTTTT
>PVJI01005883.1:0-91930 GCA_004026765.1 Micronycteris hirsuta
AACAATCTGGCAGTAACCAGAGGGGAGGGGGAAGGGGATAATGGGGACAAGGGTATTCAGGAACTGCTATAAAGGACACATGGACAAAACCAAGGGGGAGGGTGGAAGCAAGGGAGGGAGGTGGGTTTGCCTGGGGTTGGGGGTGGGGGGTAAATGCAGACAACTGTAGGTGAACAACAATAAAATAATTAAAAAAAAATGCTCACTTCATAGGACTGATATGAGGATTAAGTGAGATGATGCATGGAAAACCCTTAGCACAGTGCCTGATGCTTAAGTAGTCACTACAGAGAAAGCGTTCAATAAATGTCAGCTTTTATCACTGTTATTATAGCAATAGCCCCCATCCTGGTGGTGGAACACGAGGGCACTGGGAGACTGGAGAAAGAGAGGGGTGAAAACCCAGGTAAGACTTCTCATTCCTTTTTCTCTGGTTATAGCCACTGGGGTATAATGTGATCTATAAACTCTTCTGTTTGTTGACATTCCAGCAAATGATACATCTCTTTGATCTACTTAGATTTTCAAGCTTAATGTAAGGATCCAGTTGCTGGAGGCTCAGCGCAGAGAGACATAGCTGGGGGCTGAGGGATGTCTTGGCCTTTACAAACCATTGTCATGCTAATAAATAAAGCATTCACTCAGAGAGGCTGAGAACTGGGGAGCCACATTGCGTGCAAATCCAGATCAGTGGTCGAGCTTCTTCCAGGTTGAAGCTAATCATAACTGACATTTTAGAGTAAAACTACTTTATAAAATCAATATTAAATTTACAACCTTTGACATCCTGGGACATCAAAGATAAGGGAGAAATAAGCCATGGAGTAAACAGTCCTCCAGCTATGCCAGCTGTTCAAGGGGATGCAGGGATGCGGGAAACCAGGAGCCCAAATCATACACTGTTTGTCTTGTTTTTGTACCAATATCTTGACATCAGTAAAAACATTAAAAAACATCATACAGACACTTTCACATAGAGAAGTAAGGAAGCAACAAGGAGAGCTCCACCAAATTAACAGACTCCCAGAATCATTTCAGAGTGAAGTGATTGGATTCCTTCTCTCACACAGCAAAGCTTGATTTTCCTGGCAGTGGGATGCTGCGATTATGGGGCAAACATCACTTTGTGAGGCTGGCCAACCCCCTGCTGAAAGCCCTAACCTAGCTAACCAGGGACCATGCTCAAATAAAAATGTCTGTACAGTACCTCTCTAGCAGGCCCTCTCTGTACTCTCTGGGATTCAAATGTAGCAGAAAGGGATACTTGGAAGCTCACAAAAGCTATAAAGATCATCACAAGGTGAGAATGTATTTCTCTGGGTGATCTTCAGGGGCTACTAGCTTGCAGCTGATGCTGTCTGGCAGGGGTGGGATTCTTACCTCTGGAAAGATTTTAATTTTGAAGCAGAATCACCTTAGTCCTACCAGGAAGAGTCAATCTAGGGCAGAAGACTTTGTAGCATCCAGGTCAGGCAAGATAAGGAAGGAATTCCTAGTTCCTTGCATCCAGAAGTATTTTGTCCCAAGGACTGGTCATAGAACTGTGTCAGCTCCACTGTGAGTCTGAGCACCTTGAGTTCATTACATAAAATAGCAAATGCTCTAGAAAAAGTAGAGTGGGGAGGGCAGGGAAGGGCAGGAAGCTCTTCTGTTCTAGAAGACACTTCTGTAGTGCTTCCTCTTTTAGAAAAATAGCTTGCGTTTTGGCCTGGGTTCACCTGCATTCAATGGTGTGAGTCTGAATCTGTCAAAGTAGATGTTTAACTCAGTGTTTCTATATATGAAAGCTTTAAGGGGCATGGCAGCAATGCCATTATTTCCCACCTCCTCTCCCTGTTTCCCACCTAACCCTCTAAAGTGATTGATTTGAGCTTGTCTGCTTTGTGGCCATTGTGAGGTTATAGTGGTATTTTTGGCTGGGCCTTTTGATTTTGTATGGTTATAATATCAGATACAGGTATACTAACCTCAAACCTATAAGTAGCATTCAGTTTTCATCTGCTTCATGAATGTAAAACAAATCATAAATAATATTCTACAGAACTCCATTTAGAATTCTAGAGAAACAAACTTACCCTAAGCAGGCAGACCGAAGACTAGGGAGGAGATGTGCAGCTGTTGGTGTGAATGTGTGGGACCCCGGGGCGCGGTGGTTGAGAAAAACAATGCCTACTTGAGTCTGGTGTGTGTAGAAAGTGAAAAATTATCCCAGTACATAAAAACGATTTTGTTCCTTTGATTTTGCTGTAAACTACCTGAATCCTAGAATGGTGTCTGGCACATAGAATTGTGTGTGTGAATAAATGAATTAGAATTTCCTAGACACATTGTAGGAGGAAACTAATACTTGTTTGGGTCTGAAGCTGTGCCAGGCACTGTGGTGGGACCACTCCTTATGCTTTTCATAACACCTGTGTACAGGTTTTTCATTGCTGCTAGAACACCTTATCACAAACTAAGTAGCTTAAAACAAATTTTTAATCTCATAGTTTTGTTGGTCAGACGGCTGGTGTGGATCTCACTGGGCCAAAATCACATCACCAGAGCTGTGTTCCTTTCTGTAGGCTTAGAGGGAAATTTGTTTCCTTGCCTTGCCAGCTCCCAGGGACAGCCCTCATTCCTTGTCTCGTGGTCCCCTTCATCTTCAAAGCCAGCCATGGTGGGTCAAATCCTTCCCATCCTGCCACCTGTTTCTGTTCCATTGTCACATCTTTTCATGACTACAAACCTGGAAAGGATCTACACTTTTAAGGACTTATGTGATTAGGTTGGTCTGGAGAATCTCTCCCTCTCAGAGTTCATATCCCGCAAAGTCTCTTTTGCCATATAAAGTAATGTATTCACAGATCCAGGGCTTAGCATGTGGACGTCTTTGGGCACCCTTGTTTTGCTACCAGAACTTCTATAGGGCAGGCATTACTCACCCCATTACAGAGAAGAGAAAACTGCATCTCAGAGGGGTTAAGTAACTTGCTTTGGAACATATGACAGAGTTGAGATTCCAACCCAAGTCCCAGGTCCATTTGCTTTCAAAACCCATGCATTTCCTACTGTGCCATGCTGTTTCAAGCCATGAAATAACATGCTGCTGGCTGGGTTTGAGTTCAGGCTCTGGTGGGGTGTGAGCTGGAGCAAAAACTTGAAGAATTCTTCTTACAAGAGGCATGCAGAGAATCAGGGCATTGAATTTCATGGGAAGTGCTCCCTTGGAAGACAGGGTTTTGCCTTTGAAAAAATAAGTTCACTTGTCTGAAAGTGAAGTTAGTCTGGGGGCAAGGAATCAAGTTTGTGACTTAGATGAAGCACCATCTTCTTTCCTAGGGCCTCTGGGTTCCTTCTAAGCTGTAGGGACTCAATGTGCTACCCTCTCCCAAGAGTTTCACATTTAAGAAAAGTATACACATAGGTACACATAGAACTTCTGGATTTCTTTGTTTTTGTTTTTTTGAACTGATAAGCTGATCAGAGAGATATTGGTTGACATTTGTTATCATGGGCTAAATTTGTTTGTTTGTTTTTGATCATGGAAAACTCTCTATCATGACGGCACCCGAATTAGGAGATACACTTAGTCATTGGAGCTTTCCAGATAGTAAATTTGTTACCATCTATATTCTGAAGGCTTCAGGAGAGTAATATGTGGGTAATATAAAAATGAAAAAGTTTAGTACAAAATTCAAAAGAAAAAATTAGTATCAGGTGTTTGCTCACAACATGAAACCATTAGGAAACATCTGATTAAATCAAGAAAGGTAGTTTGGGAAATTGGGTTTGATGCAAGCCTTTGCCAGAGATTAGGCAGGAGGCTGCGCTAATAGCTGATGTTCCACCCCTTTCCACTTTTATAAGGGAAAAAAATGATAAGAACCAACCTATCTGAATTTTATTCTCTGGTGCTAATAGGACAGAGCAGCAATGACATACCTCAAAAAATAAGGTTACGATTTACAAGTGAACCAGATGGTTCCCATCTCATCTCATTAAATTGTTATCTTTTGAAGAGTTCCTTTTGGTGGATTATGAAGAGAATGTAATCACTTAGAAATCCCCAGAGAGTTACATAATGAACCCTACTTACATTGTGTTGACACTAATAGTAACTATAACCATGATCTTCAAATCCCCATGTGGGAGGCAGGGGTATTGAAATTATAGCACAGGCCAGTAATTCATTTAAAAACATACTTTAAAAAATGAACTTTATGCTGACCAAAAGCCCACTTAAACTGGTTTCACTTACAAATATGAGATGTTATATTAATAACGAAATCAATATAGTTTACCTCATGAAAAATAACATTTTTTTCTGACAAGTTTTGCCCAGGTTAGTCTCATATCAAATTAAGAAACTAAGTGAATCAAACATTTATATGACTGACTCATACTGTGAAAAAAATGTGATCACAGCTTCATATCACAAAACTATTAAGTTCTGTTCAAGTAATTTCCTCTCAGCATTTCCTTTCTTCACTTAAGGTTTCCTTCTTAACCAAAGCCTATCAAATTAAGAAGCTTAAATGACTGAATTATTAACACTCTCAGGAAAAAAAAATGATTGCCTTACAGAACGGGGGAAAACCCACACCAACCTACCTTACCGAAGTAAATAGTTACAAAAGTACAGGAACGGAGGGTTTTTGTTGTTGTTGAATTTACAGTCTTTCCTAATAGTTTGATTTTTGATTTGAAGTTTCTTTAAAATTAATCCTTTAAAATCATTTCCAGCAGTGAGCAATTCAGCAAGTTCAGAGAACAAAATGGCCAGATCTTTGTATCTTTGAAGATTGGATTTAGACTAGTGGAATTGTATTGAAATAACTTGCTACTTCAAGTGTAATAAATTATAACTCATATATGGTTCAATTAGCATTCCTGTTTATAACTCTTAACATTTTTCTCTATGTAATCTTTTTAAAATTTGGAATGCCTAATTCATCTTCATTGTATCTCTGGGTAAAAATGAAATTTTGAAATTTACCTATCTTTTCAAATTTTGTATTTATTCATACATACATTCCCCCCAACCCTAACCCCTTGAGTAATTTGTTGAGTGAGGCTGATGTGTATTGAGGTGGCAAGTGCGTAATGCCTTTGTCCCAGGCATAAATAATATTTCCCACTGAGTCTGAACGTTCGCCTCAAAGTTCTTCTAAATACATTGCCCTAGACTGCAATTACAATGAATTGAAATAGGTATTTGAGTCAAAAGCCTTCATCATCAGACTTTAGATCCTAAAATAGGCCCTGCTTTAGATAATTTCTGCAGAAAGGGATATAATACAAAGAATTAGTTGCTTACAAAATTGCTAGAAGACTGAAGGAGCAGACTCAAGGCCTGAGCTCCAGGAATGACTTCTAGGACATCACAGAACTGAGTACCAAGTTCTCTGCTGCAGTTAGGAATGGAAGCAATCAGGAAACTGCAAATGAAATAGTTCCAGAACACACTGCTGTAGCTGCAACCCAGGGATCAAAGGGCTGGGGTCTGGAAGCTACCCCCACCACCTTTGCCTCTCAGCACCCAGGGAGCTGGCGATTAGATGGGGAACACAGACCATGGCTGCACCTGCCATTGATGCAGCTGTCTCTTGACACCCAGGCATCTGGGAACTGGACACTGGACAACGAGCAGTAAAACCTCATGCCACCACATCCTCGCTTATCATCAGATCTCATATGAGTGATTTGATTGGGGGAACCTAATTTGCATCTAGATTCCTGGCTTCCAGGAAAACTGAGAGATACAGTTTTCACTAAGGAAGGCATAGGAGGCCAGAATCCATACCGAAGGTACATATTTGGAGAAACGTTCTTACTCTCTTTTTCTTTATTGGAGCCTCACTGTAGGGTGATGCAGAACTTGCAGGCAGGATAACAGCAAGTTTTAAGGGACTGACTTATCTTAGAAGATATGCCAAAAGTCCAGGGGATATGATCCCTAACTTTCACTTAGAGGACACAAGTAATGATAATTCTAGCTTCTTATATTTAATTTCTCATTTCTCTCCAGCAATTCATTTTATGAGAAACTTAATTTTAGAACTTGAGCGACTTGATGCTGCTGAATTACTTCTATCGTCCACGTGCTCATCCTTATAAAAAGGGAGGGCCCTTTCTATCTTTACTTCTTACCTGACTCAGTATAATTCATGTGGCAGTTTACTATGCTAGTATTTACATAATGCCACTTCATATAGAGTGAAAATAAAATACATATGAAATATTATCTGATGTTGTATATTTAGGTGTAAAATGTGCTCTAATCTTGACAACCACATCCATACCCTTGTGAGAAAAAAAATGGATTCAGTGGGAGACTAGAGTACAAGCGTGGCACTGAAAGTATTTTAACTCCACCCTAACTTTTCTTTGGTACCCAAAGCTCTATGTGCCAATAGCTTTCATTTGTGTGGTACCCCGCAGAATACCTGATTCTCAAGAGGCATCCCTTTAAGTACATGCGGCAGGCACTGAAAGTATTTTAACTCCACCCTAACTTTTCTTTGGTACCCAAAGCTCTATGTGCCAATAGCTTTCATTTGTGTGGTACCCCGCAGAATACCTGATTCTCAAGAGGCATCCCTTTAAGTACATGCAGCAGGATCAGTGTGATTAAATGACATGTTTCTGTCATGGAGAGAGTGGAACTCAAACCCAGGACTTTGAACTCAGTCATTGTTTTTCTATACTAAGAAAGATCAATATTCTTCTTTGTGGATAATAATTTAGTACTAATAATTTGTAACCAAGTCTTTAATGCATCTAGCAAATATAAAATCCTGAAAGCACATATCCATAGAATGCAGTTTGACATGCTAAATGTTAAGACTTTAGTTTCACTTTTGCAATTTTATATAACTGGCAGAGAGTAGTTGAATGACTTTTGCATTTTTGATGTGTTAGTTTTAATCTCTCTTAAAGTGTAATGGCTATTTGTATACTACAGGAACTCCATTCCTATAGAGATCCTAGGACAAATGTATGTGGGTAAAGAAAATGGCCATGAAGTTAGAATTGCCCGTCTGTGCTTTCATTATAGGAAGCTCACCCTCATGTTTGCGTCCATACGCAACCATTCCCTTCAAGGCTGCTCCGAGGGGCCATCTCCTGTCCTGCTTTCTCCTTTTGGTGTCACCACATAAAACTTCTTCTCATCTTCCACACCTCACAAGATGCAAGTGCGTTTTAAAAGGTTCTGCTTTTTAATCTCATCACATACTTTGCTTGTAGGGCAAGTATGTTGATATATGCCTTATCTTTTCTATATTCTTTCAAAATGACACTTTTCTCAAAGCAGGTAAGAGTGAAGGGAGGCTTCCGTGTCTTTCTCGCCCTAAACTATTTGATGCAAGAATGAAATAGTGCAGCCTTTTTTTGGGCTATCAGGCCCTCCTGAAAAAGATACAATTTTTAGGCCTGGAGAAGTAAAAAAACACAATGGAGGCAATCTGAAATTTTTTCGAAAGGCAGGTCTAGACTTGGATATAAAAAGTAAGTCACAGAACTGAAAAAAATTATCAGGAATATTTATGTGTTAAAAAATTTACATGATTTGTTTAAGTTCTTCAACTTATTATGTCTACTTTGTCATACCTCTTTCTTTGTGAGGAAACTTCCAAAGAAAATCACTCAAATAAGTTAGAAAAGTTTCTTTGCTTTCATTTTTAAAACTACGTGGAAGCCAGCTTGTTCACATGTACTACCTCTTAAAATATATATATGTTAATATATATTTAATATAAAATATATAATATATAAATATATTTATTTTTTACTTTGCAATTTTTATTTATTTTTAAGTATATTTTGTTGATTATACTATAACAATTTTCCCATTTTTTTCTCCCTTTACCCCCCCTGCCCTGCATACCCCCTCCCTCCAACATTTCCCAGCCCCCCTTAGTTCATGTCCATGGGTTGTACATATAAGTTCTTTGGCTTCTTCATTTCCTGTACTACTCTTAACCTTCCTCTGTCTGTTTTGTGTCCACTAATTATGCTTCTTATTCCCTGTACCTTTTCCTCCCCATTAACCCCCCTCCCCCTCCCCACTAATAACCCTCCCTGTGATCTCCATTTCTGTGATTCTGTTCCTGTTCTAGTTGTTTGCTTAGTATTTGTTTTTTAGGTTCAGTTGTTGATAGTTGTATTTGTTGTCATTTTAGTGTTCACAGTTTTTTATCTTCTTCTATTTCTTATATAAGTCCCTTTAACAAATTTATATAATAAGGGGTTGTTAATGATGAACTCCTTTAACTTTCCCTTAACTGGGAAGCACTTTATCTGCCCTTCCATTCTAAATGATAGCTTTGCTGGACAGAGTAATCTTGGATGTAGGTCCTTGCCTTTCATGACTTCAAATACTTCTTTCCAGCCCCTCTTGCCTGCAAGGTTTCTGAGAAATCAACTGATAGTCTTAGGGGAACTCCTTTGTAGGTAACTCTCTTCTTTTCTCTTGCTGCTTTTAAGATTCTCCCCTTATTTCCCTTAATCTTGGGTAATGTAATTATGATATGCCTTGGTGTGTTCCTCCTTGGGTCCAGTTTTTTGGGGCCTCTCTGAGCTTCTTGGATTTCCCGAAAGTCTATTTCCTTTGCCAGATTGAGAAAGTTTTCCTTCATTATTGTTCAAATAAGTTCTCTAGTTCTTGTTCTTCCTCTTCTCTTTCTGGCACCCCTATGATTCAGTGTTGGAGTGCTTAAAGTTGTCCCGAAGGTTCCTAAGCTTCTCCTCATTTTTTTGCATTCTTGTTTCTTCATTCTGTTCCTGTTGGATGTTTATTTCTTCCTTTAGTTCCAAATTGTTAATTTGTGTCCCCATTTCCATCCCTACACTGTTGGTTCCCTGTGTATTTTCCCATATTTCACTTTGTATAGCCTTCATTTCTTCCTTCATTTTGCAACTGAGCTCAATCAATTCCGTGATCATCCTGATTCATCCAGCCAGTGTTTTGAACTCTGCATCAGACAGGTTGTCTATCTTCTTGTTGCTTAGCTCTTTTTCTGGAGTTTTGATCTGTTCTTTCATTTGGGCCATATTTCTTTGTCTCAGCACACCTGTTTGCTGTAAGGGGCAGAGCCTTAGGTATTCACCAGGGCTGGGCAACCCTCTTCACTGTGTTGTGGTGCTGTCTGTGGGGGAGGGGTCAGAGAAGGAACAGTGTTGCTTGCTTGGCTCCTACTCCACTTTCAGTCACTTCTTCCACTACCCACAAGCAAATTGGGCCCTTCTGGTGCTGGTTCCAGGCTAGGTGGGTTTGTGTACATTCTAACACCCTGTGTGTCTCTCCAATTAACTCTCCTGTGAGGCTGGGAGTTTCTCCTGCCTTCGCAACCTCCACAGGTTTTACAGATAGAGGTTTTTAGTCTTTAGTTTCTTTATTTTTTATTTCAATGAAAATTTACATATATAAATATCCACATAACAATCATCCAGACCAAGAAATAAAATCATTTAAGAGGTTCCCTCAGGCCGTTTCCCAGTGAATTTTTCCATTAGTGCCTCACACCACTACTCTACACCCCAACCCTTCCCAGTGAGGTAACCACTGTATCAGTCTCTGTCCCTGTGGAGTGGTTTCACCTGTCCTCGAACTTCTATAACTGGACTTACACAGTGCATGCCCTTTGTGTCTCACTTTGTTCTCAGAATAACATCTGTGAGATTCGCCCACATTGTCACACGGATCAGTAATTTGTTCTTTTTTCTTGCTGAATTATATTCCATTGTATGAATACATTGTGCCATTTCTTATTTTTAAAGAGAAGATTTCTTAAATTAGAGCCTTCAGTCTCTTGGAGAGCCAGCCCTGGCTTCACCTTCGCAGTTCACCTTCTTACCTGGGGTTCTCTCTGCCAGGCTGCTCATTTCTGCCCCTCCTACTGGTCTGGATGAATGTTTAACTCCTTGGTTGTCGGAGTTCCATGCAGTTTGATTTCTGGCAGTTCTGGTTGCTTGTTGTTTTTAAATTGCTTGTTATCCTTCTTTTGTTTGTGCAAGGGAGCAAAGCATTTCGGCCCACTCCTCCCTCTTGGCCAGAACTCATATATATATGAGTTCTGGCCAAGAGGGAGGAGTTGGTAGAAATGCTTCTATATATAGAACTCATATATATAGTGTTTTTCCGGCTATATATATATATATATATATATATATGAATTATATATATATAGTGCCTAAGAAGAAAGAACCAGAATGACTAGCTTTAGGTTAGAAGTCATTCGCATCCAAAAACCCTGCTAAGTGTCTGACTAATTTAGTTGTTAGAAATGAGATTTTACAACAACTAGAAAGGAGATACCAGGGAGTGTTCTCAGGTGACAGTTTCTGATGGATTATAAGATCACATCATGTCCTAGTTTTTGGTTTCTGTTGTGATGTACAGCAGGTTCTGGTATACAGAGTAATTCAAGTGCTCTTCTGTTGGGCATATGGTGCTTTTAAGAACACTCCAAGGGTTGATTTGACTCTCTGTTTGACAAAGGATGGCACAGTGGGAAGGAAGGGAACAAGCTATGGATGGTGCGTGGGATTCAGGAAAGGAAGGGATTCATATGAGAGCAGAACTGCTGAGAAAAACAACATGCAGTGACCTAATTAGCAAACCAATTTTGCCATCATTTAAGTTGAATTCCTGCAAGTATAACTATTTCTTATGGTAAAATTTAATGCTATATACATATATGTATATGTAAAACATGTATAATGTGCATGTATATTTTATGTATTAAAGTATGTGTACATATATACATATATTAAACAGCAAACTTATAGGCAGCAAAAGGACAAGATTGAACCCCAGCTGCTAAACTGGGGCAGGGAGGATATCTGATAGGAGCAAATGAATAATAATTAATAATTATTATTATTTTAGAGGAAAATTTTTGAGTAACAGAAGAATCTGTCAGGAAACAACTTGGTACTACTTCTTGCCCCATATAAAGACTGGGAAAAATAATACATTTTTCTCATAGTATCACCTACAGATCCCATTTATTGGCAAAAGGAATGCTTTTGTGTATAAAATTAACAAAATTAACAAATTAAGAGTATCATGCCTCTGTAATTTCCTGTTATAGGGATTTGTGTAATAGTAAATAGGATCAGAAATTGTCAGAACAATAGGAATATGGCTGACCACACCTATGCAGTTGCAGAAAGCCTGAAAGCCAAGTTTGAGTGAGTTTAGGCAGAGACCCTGAGCACTCTGCAATCAGGAAATCCCATCTCATAGAAAAGCTGACTGAACACCAATCACACAG
The DNA here is from genome assembly GCA_004026765.1 of Micronycteris hirsuta. Lineage (NCBI taxonomy): Eukaryota > Metazoa > Chordata > Mammalia > Chiroptera > Phyllostomidae > Micronycteris > Micronycteris hirsuta. Next base: position 11,262 of record PVJI01005883.1, read on the forward strand.
AGTAGTAGGCATCAGGACTTCACAAAACTGAGAGGTCAAAGAAGAATATGCATAAGCAGGGCTATTATAGACATTAACTAGTCATGATTTTCAGCAAAGATTTTTAAAATATGACTGTCCAAAATATAGTGTGAGAAACAAATTAATCCTGTCTGAAATTAGGTTGCAGTTCATGTGATTTCTTTTGAATCTCAATTGGGATTTTTATTTTTTAATCTTTATTGTACTTTTTTCCATTACCATTTAGTCCACTTGTACTCCCCTCTCCCCAGCAATCACCACACTGTTGTCCATGTCCATGAGTCCTTTTTCCTTTTTGCTTGATCCCTCCATCCTCTAAATTCCCTCTCCACTAGATGTCATCCTGCTCTCTATCTATGAGTCTGTCCCCATTTTCCTTGTTAGTTCAGTTTGTTCATTAGATTCCACATATGAGTGAAATCATATACTATTTGTCTTTCTCTGACTTGCTTATTTCACTCAGCATAATGTTCTCCAGGCCCATCCATACTGTTGCAAAGGGTAAAATTTTCTTCTTTTTTAGGGCCAAGTAGTAGTCCATTGTGTAAATGTCCCATAGTTGTTTTATTCACTTATCTATTGATGGACTCTTGGGCTGCTTCCATATCTTGGCAATTGTAAATAGTGCTGCAATAAATATAAAGGTATTTATGTTCTTTCAAATTAGCGTTTTGCATTCATTTGGATATATTCCCAGAAGTGGGGTCACTAGGTCAAAAGTCAGACCCCTTTTTAATTTTTTGAGGTATCTCCATACTGCTTTCCACAGTGGCTGCACCAATCTGCATTCCCACCAACAATACTGCAGGGTTCCCCTTCCTTCACATCCTCAGCAGCACTTGTTTGTTGATTATTGATGATGGACATTCTGACAGGTGTGAGGTGGTATCTCATTGCAGTTTTAATTTGAATTTCTCTAATGATTAGTGACATCAAGCATCTTTTCATATCTATTGACCAGCTGTATGTCTTCTTTGGAGAGGTGTCTATTCAGGTCCTTTGCCCATTTTTTAAGTGGGTTGTTTGTTTTTGTGGTGTTGAGTTTTGTAAGTTCTTTAAAAATTTTGGATATTAACTTCTTATCAGATCTATCAGCAAATATGTTCTCCCATTCTATGGGTTGTCTTTTTATTTTGTTGATGATTTCCTTTGCTCTGCAAATACTTTTTTGTTTGATGTAGCCCCATTTGCTTATTTTTTCCTTTGGTTTCCCTTGCCTAGAGAGACATGTCTGATAAAAAAAAATTGCTATGAGCAATGTCTGAAATTTTGCTGCCTATGTTTTCTTCTAGGATTTTTATGGTTTGGGATCTAACATTGAAGTCTTTGATCCACTTTGAATTTATTCTTCTGTGTGGTAAAATAAGGTGGTCTAGTTTCATTTTTCTGCATGTATCTGTCCAATTTTCCCAATACCATTTATTGAATAAATTACCTTTAGCCCATTGTATGTGCTTGCTTCCTGTGTAGAATATTAACTGATTACAGGGTGTGGGCTTATTTCTGTGCTCTCTATTCTGTTCCATTGATCTATGTGTCTGTTTTTATGCCAGCACCATGCTGTTTTGATTACTATGGCCTTGTAGTATAGTTTGATATTAGGTTGTGGCTTTCCTTCAACTTCGTTCTTCTTTCTCAGGATCACTGTTGCTATGAGGGTCTTTTGTGGTTCCATGTAAATTTTTGAAATATTTGTTCTAGTTCTGTAAAATATATTATTGGAATCTTGATAGGAATTGAATCTGTGGATTGCTTTGGGTAGTATGGACATTTTAATGATGTTAATTCTTCCTGTCCATGAACACAGTATGTGCTTCCACTTATTTGTATCTCCTTCCATTTCTTTCTTCAGTATCTTATAATTTTCCAAGTATAGGTCTTTTACATCCTTAGTTAGGTTTATTCCTAAGTATTTTAGTCTTTTTGAAATAATTGTTAATGGGATTATTTTCTTAATTTCCAGTTTGTTAGTTCATTATTGGCATATAAAAATGCAACTGACTTCTGCATATTAATTTTATATCCTGATACTTTGCTGAATTCATTTATCAGTTCTAGTAGTTTCTTGGTGGAATCTTTGGGGTTCTCTATGTACAATATCATGTCATCTGTAAATAATGACAGTTTTACTTCTTCCTTTCCAACTTGGATGACTTTATTTCTTCTTCTTATCTGAATGCTGTGGCTTGAACTTCCGGTATTATGTTTAATTAGAGAGATGAAAGCAGACATCCCTATCTTGTTTCTAATCTTAAGGGAATATTTGTAGTTTTTTGCTAGTTGAATATGATGCTGGCAGAGTTTTGTCATATATGGCCTTTATTATATTTAAATATATTCCCTCTAATCCTACTTTACTGAAAGTTTTTATAATAAATGGGTGCTGGATTTTATCAAATGTTTTTTCTGCATCTATTGATATGATCATGTGGTTTTTATCTTTCATTTTGTTTATGTGGTCAATTACAGTTATTGATTTACAAATGTTGTTCCAAACTTGCATTCCCAGAATAAATCCCACCTGATCGTGGTGTATGATATTTTTAATGCATTGCTGTATTTGGATTGCTAATATTTTGTTGAGGATTTTAGCATCTAAAAATTGTTTTTCTTAATTACCTAATTTCTCCATTCTCACCAGCTGACATACTTAGGTAAGAGCTGCTGCTGCTAGGTTTACATAGAAGGCTTAGATCAGTAATTGTAACTGATACCAAAGTTATATACTTGTGAGTTGCTTAGGTTTAAATACATCCTATTGTGTCATGAAACTTGGATATATTAAACGATTGTGGAATGAAGCAAAGCTAGCATAAATCAATCTTTGATAGAGATCATCTATGCTTGAGTTGAATTCTATATTCAGTGGATTTGTAACAGGGGTATCTGGCCAGATCACTGGGCATGAGGGTGAGAGAACCCTGATTCACGATGTGAGAAGCTGAATCCCCTGGAGAAAGGGGAGAGGTTGCAGGAACCCTGAAAGCAATGATTGGACTGGGGCAGCAGCTGGTGAAAGAGCCTGCCTTCCCCAGAGAAGGGAAGGTCCCCTGAGAGTGTTTGGGAAGTGCTACAGGCAGCCTGGGATTGAAACTGGAACTGGAGCTTGATAGGCTTCCATATCCCTGGGAAAAGTAAACAACTAATGCAGATCATGACTCCACTTGCACAGAGCCTGAGTGGGCGGTGGGGGCTAGAAAACATCACAACACACATGGAACAAGGTAAGGCCCCTCCTGGGGCAGAAACACAGTGCCCCTGCACAAATAGAAAGCCTTCCTACCCGCTTCTGGATCATGGCAGCCAGAGCAGGGGCACAGACACAGTGAGGGCTGAGGCTCATGGTGGACTTTGGCCAGGAATTGGCTGGAAATTTATACTCCCACAGCGCATAGGATTTGGGGTGAAAGATTTAAAATGAAGGGCACATAGAAGCACTTCCTATTTCTTTCCCTTCTCTTGCATAGTCAGGAGCCAGCTCCCGGAGGCTGTGTCCCGTGTACAGGACTTGCGCCCTGCCAGGGGTGGGCCAGCAGGAGGTGGGCCCCCATTTGTGGCTTTTGCCTTGCCCTGCTCACACTTTCTGGGGCAGGTTCCATGACCTTAACATTGTGAGCTCGGGTGGGATGTGGCGGCCCCACGCACATGGCATGGGTCCTGGACTGCTCCCATTCTCTCACTCATGAACAGTGCACACGTGTGGCCTGGGAACGTTCGCCTGTCCCTGAGAGTGCAAGCAGCCATGGATGCTAGCCTGGATGCCAGAGCCCCACAGACTGAGCCCTCACATGACTGGCTGCAGTGAACTGGCAGCGCACCTGGGCTCTGGAAGAGGGAGAAAGCTGTGGCAGGACAATGGAGACACTGGCCTCACAAGTGCACACTCTAGAGAGAGACAGCCTGGAGCTAGAGAGATGGAGACCCATCGGGTAGCAGCTTTGGACTCAAAAAGAGCAGATAAGAATGCAGGAGGGTGTCTCTGGGCATGGATTTGGATTTCAGTCTTTTTGGGAACAAGGGGATTTCTGTGTTTTGCAGAAAGGAATGGCTTGGAGCAGAGAAGATCCTAGCTCTGCCAAATTGGGCTCCTTTTTAATAAAAAATCTTTTTTCTTCCCCACCATCTCTCTCTTACGGTTGTGTATGGTATGATTCAGGCAGCTGAATCCCATTTTACCCTGGAACAGAATCACTATTGCTAGCTAAACAACTAAGTAAATAAGTAAATGTCTGCTAATGTTGAAAACATGAGTGTGCTCCTAGCCCAATAGCACAGAGAGAAGGAAAAGGGGAGATGAACTCCATTCTGTGCCCCTTATGAGCCAGGAATGGATCTAAGGATTTTTCATATATTGCTTCTTGTAATGCCTCCCAAAGGCTTACAACATATTCAGGTGATTATGTTGTAAGGACACCTAACAGGTAAGGAGTTTGAGGCACAGAGAGCTTACTTAACCAAAGTTTTATAGTTTGGCAAAGAGTATAGCTAGCTCTTTGAACCCATGAATCGAAAGTCCATATTCTTAGCTAACCCTGTATATTATTTATATTCTTCCATATATATATTTATGGGTAAATTAATTATTTCTTAAACCATATGGGGTTAATTTATTACTGTGAATTCAAGTCTTCACAACTATAATTATAACATAAAAATATATTAATAAGATTATCAATTTGAAATATGCAATTATATATAATTAATAATATCAATACTCAATGAAATAATATTTTGTTCCCTAGAACATTATAAGTTGGAAAAACTCAACTAAATGATGAGGAATGATCATTTCAGGGAGATAAGATAATGGGTAAATTTTAGTTTCTCCTTTGTACTTTTTTGTATTTCCTATTTTTCTATAATGATCACAGATAGGTTTTCTCTAATTTAAATTACTATTATTAAAAAGTAAAACCATGAGGTATCACAATATACACCACCTAAAGTAGGTGGATCCAACTGTAATTTGTAAGGCCTTTCCAGAACTTCATTAGTAGACCATGAAAGCACACCTTCCTTGAGCAGTGCTCATTTTTTTTTAGTGTGGTACCTGTTCAATGTACTAAGTCAGCCTTCTTATTTGCAAGTTCATTTCAAGGACTTTTGCTCTCAATTAAATTCAAAATACTTGTTTGGAACAACCTATGCAGGAAGTGGTAAATGGTAGGTATATATTTGGGCCAATTGTTAATGCAAAGCTGAGTGTGAAAGAAATAATAATTAGGCCTATAAGATGTTGGGGAGTTATATATATATAACTAGGACTAGAGGTTTAGGTCGAATCCGAGTTTCATTATTTCTGGGTGTATAATCTATGGTAAATTTTAAAATCTTTCTATGGCTTACTTTGGCCTTCTGTAAGAAGGAAGAACAATAGTACCTATACCTCATAAGTTTTTTTTTGGGGGGTTAGGAGAGTTGATATACATAAAATACTTAGAATAGTGTTAGATATTTCATAAGCATTCAATAAATGTTAACTATCATTTAGCCTATGTGTACATACATGAAAGTAAAGAAAGAACTAGCTCACAAATTTCTACAAAGACTTGTGTTATACAAAAACTAAAATAAATGAAAAGACTCGTTTTTCTCACAGAAGACAAACTGATGCTCTCAGAATAAAACGATTTGAAAGCACAATATATATCATGTGTGAACTGATATCTGATATCCGTACCTTACTTTTTAGATGAGGGGTATCTCTACAAGAAGTCTCTTATGAGACCCAAGAGGTTGTCTTAAAATTATATTTTTCTTCCCTTTTTTGTCAGATAACTTGTGGTGGTTATCATGAAGTTAGTCTTACATTCTCTCTTCTTTATCAGTAGGGGATGTTGAAAGCGTGTGGGAAGAGTGAAGGCAGCTGGAGGTTTGTCCTTTGAATGTCTAATAGTAATAGTCACCAATAATTGAATACTTTATCATGAGCCAGCACTGATCAAAGCACTCTGCAAGAATTAATTAATTTTATCCTCTTGGTGAGCACATACATTGTTGTCTCTATTGTACAGATGAGGAAACTGATCTCCAGAAATTAGTCACATACCTAATTAAGAGATGAAGCTGAATTCAAATCCAGGTTGTAAAATGTAAGTCTGGCTTTCCTATTAGATCCACCTGGTCCAAAACTGAACACAAATATCAAGAAAATAGAAAAAGTGGACATAGATACTGACATTAGGCAGAGAGGGCTGATATTCAAAAGACTCACCAGCTGCTCAGCTCGGACACTTATTCTGACAAATTAGAGCCATGCCAGCAGTGAACAACTGGCGCAGCTCTGTGGGTGTGAACGGTCTGAATACTAGCTCTGGCTTTTTAAGGAAGGAAGTGTTAATTGCAAAATATATCACTCAACATCTTCAAAAAAAATTGGATTAGATTAGAAGGAATCAGTAAAACCCACATCAAGTTCAGTGTTTAAGGCAGATGAGTTCGTGCTCCTGACACCTTGCTCAACTTTCAGATCTCTGTCATTAAAATGGCACATTTTAAAGATGGTCGGACTGTTTGACTATATTCTTCTCACCAAAAACAATGCTGTTTTCCTTCCTGGTACCACAAGCCTGGGGTGGGCAGGCTCAAGATGAAAGAGTGGTCTTGACGTGGCCCTGCCTTTCTCTGCATTCATCCCATTACTGTCCAGGGAGAATTAGAATGGATTTTTAATTCATTTCATTGATTTAGTATCTGTTTGGTATTATGTAGGTAATAGGACAATGAGTTTAATATTACAATACAGGTTGGCTAATACTGTTCACCTAGAATCAAATGATAAATGAGTAGATTCTTGTTTAATATACTTTGAGAACTATGAGGGGAGACCCCCCTAAAACTGGCATTACCTTCTGGAGGGTGGGCCCTTTGTAGTTCAGGTTTCCCCCACCAGGTGAGGGTTCTAGGAACCCATCTGTATCAGGGTACAAGCTGGTGTCCTTGTGAGAGGCTGTATTTGGCTTCAGTGAATTTCTTTGGAAGACTCAATGCATTTGCTCATTTTATGATGGGCGATTGATGAGTGCACCTGCTCACACCACAGTGAGTGTTCAGCAATTTTTGACCCCAAATGTTATGACCCCTGTGCCCTGTCCTCCATATTCACCCAATCTCGCCCCAAGTGATTTTTTCTCTTTCTTCAGATGAAAAAAGTCCTCAAAGGGAAACATTTGGCTGATGTGGAAGAGGTGAAACAAAACAACAGCAGAAGCACTAAAAGGCATCAAAATTGACGAGTTCAAAATCTGTTTTGAGCAGTGGATATAACATTTCCCTAGGTGTATTGAATCAAATAGAGAGTACTTTGAAGGTGATTGAAGTTTAAACATCTAAGAATAAATACACGATTTTTTATAAATGAATTCCAGCTTCTTCTGCTCCCCTCTCATACACCCACATTCAGTGCTCCTACTTTTACTGTCCTGCAGCGACAAAACCTGCAGGTTTTCTCACTAAGTTTTCTTCCCTTTCTCCTATAATTGAGAAGCCAACTGCTTCTGGCACTTAAAGCCTGAAGTAATATACTGAGGCATAAGAGGAAATACATCTGGGTCCTCGACCTTGACCTGCTTGTGACCGGCCTTGAGCAGGACAGTTGCTGTGTCAAACGGTCTCTACCCTGAAGAGCTGTGGGAGGATTTAAGGGTTATGCATAAAGCTAGGGTTTCAATCCTGGAACAACACCAAAAACAACAAAATATTTGGAATTTATGTATTTATACTTATTTGAGAAAAATACATTTTTGTTATTAATTCCTTGGGGGAAGTCACTGTATTGAACGTGTGTCACTAAGATAGCTAGCCATAATGGTTTGCTCTGCCACTCTTGGTCTCCTCTCTGCTTCGTCAGCTCCATGTGTGTGTGAGGCCCAGGCAGTACGCTTCCCAAACTCTGACCCTGTCATTGTAAGCAAATTGTGCTTAGGGCCTGAGAAGCTTGTGTAGGTTTATAGCTACCTAAGTACGTTTCTTTGTTTCATTAAAGATTTTCCCATTCAGATTTTAGATTCATATCTTATACTGCTCACAATAAAATGCTAGACTCCTGATTTTATACTTTTTTATTCCTCTGGTTAGTTTTCTCCTGACTTGTTACTTTAACTGTTTTGATTTCTGACATTTTCACCTTCCAAGTCACTGAGCACCAATGACCACAATAAACTACTTCACCTGGAATCCAGCAACAGAAGGAAATCATACTTCTTTTGCTGTTACTACTCTAGGCTTTCTAAAATCTTGATTTTAAACTTTTGTATGTTCCTTTTGATTAATTAAAATTGCTCTGGGCTTACATGGATGTCGATCTGGGCTTATCTGTGGTGTAACACACAATGAAAACAACAGATAACAGGAGCCCCGAGGGACTCAACATGGCCCGGAATAGCCCATAGAAGATAAAATACAGGAAAGAGTGTACTGGAAGCTTAGTTTAATTTAGTCAGATTCTTGGCACCTGGTTTTTCAAGTAATGCTATTTCTTGAGTCTTGAAAGAAATCACACACATTTTTGTTCTAGGAGCACTTAGAGCAAGATCAACATCACCCAACTCTAAAAATATTTCTTAGTGGATAAACTGTTAAGAAAACATGTTTGTATTCACACTTTGAACAGAAATATTTACTATTCAGATTCTGTACTTGAATTTTTTTTAAATCAAGTAAGTAAATTGGCTTTTTGTGAAATAATGACCAAAATTAGGGCACTGGGTCACCACCTGGATAGCAAAAGCAAATGGCCAAGAATTCCAGACAGAGGCTTCAGATAACCTGTACTAAATCACCTTACATTGTACTGAGTTTTGTTTGTTTTAATTCAAAAGCATAATATTTCAGGAGAAGAATGTGTTGGAAATCTATTCCTAAAAACCTGAAAGACAATGACTATCTGATGATATATGGAAGCTTTAATGAAAGACCCTTGTATTCATTAAAAGAATGAGCTCAGATGACTCTAGTTTTGAGGATGTTTGAGCTGGATGGGCTTAATTAATGTCACTATTGTTTTTCCCTAGTTGAACTTATTCACATTCAGGTATGTTTTATGCAATTCTTAATGTCTCAGCTCACAGGTCTTTACTAGGTGTCAACCAGTCCCTCATTTCACGTGCTTATAATCAATCCTACCCTGTGGAGGCTTTTGGCTGCTTTCATAAGTGACCCAACTTTAGAAGAGTACAATTTACCAATTCTGGACAGTGCTAGGAATAAAAGAAAACTTTGCAAATAGTTTTGTTTATTCTTTTCTTGCAACTTTAAAGTAGGGTTATTTAACAAATACACTTTTTTGGTAGTTATTTTTGTTCATATTGTACATATCATTACTGATTTTTCCTGCTTAAGTGTTCAGTGTTTAGCTCATTCAATGCTGCCTGAATAAAAGCAAAAACAAAACGTTTACTTCATTTCTCTCACTTAGTTATCATGAGCCAATTTTCTTGGATGATAAGACCAAGGATGTTTGAGAGACGAATGCAGAAATATAAACTAGCCTGCTTTATGACACTTGACACCTTGACATGGTTTCTAGGTAACGCTGGCTGCCTGTGGAGACTCATTCTTGCTTCTGACACCTGAGGTGGGGACAGGGCAGGACTCCAACACTGACACTTCAAAGGCTGGTCACAAAGTTGGGAGCGAATGACTCTGGTTAGTCATTGTTTCCTTTTTCTGTTGGTTGGGGGAAGAATTCTGCTCAGTTTTCTGAGCTTTAGGAAAAGGATATTAATGCATCTTGTAGCCTGGAAAACCTGTTGACGTAGTGTATAATGTTACAATTTCATATTATGTTTGAAACTTTGTATACTTTCTTATATTATTTTTTCTTAGACTGGATTGGGCTAGGATTTGTGCTAAATTCTAGGAAACAGGTGGAATGTTCCTCTCTCTATTGGTTTATATCTTCATTTGAAAATACATTTCTGAAGAAATGAATGATGGACTTCAAGATATCATAATCAGAACCTGTTATGATGCTTTTAAATGGCAAAGGTCAATTTAATTCTTCTTCCCCCCATTCTGTGCTTCCCCATCCTGCCTTCCTTCCAATTTGGTTTGAGACCAAATTGAAGCAGTGGAACAAGGAGAAAGAGAGAGGGATCGTGACTAAGTGTTCAACAGTGTTGCTTCAGCACTTTGCAGAAATGCAACAATAGACAAGCAGAGACCAGAGGCCAATGGCTATCGGGAGAAACATATTTCATGAGTCCCTCTTAGACTTTGAAAAAGTCATCATCAGGGAGGAAAGACTGGTTTCACTATGTAGAGCAATTTTAGGACTTTGGAGGTAGTAATACATCTTAACATTTGGAAACCATTGGAAGGAATTTTTATAAAAATTAAAATATTATGTTTCATATATTAACATGACAAAAATGCAATAAAACCATCTATTGTAGATAGGAATAAATGGCTTGAATTCTGTCACACCTCCCAGAGTTTTACTGAATAATCAGAAAAAACATTAAAGGGCTTTAATATGACAACATAGGTCTTACAAAAAAATAGGTGAGTAGGATCCATAATACAAGCCATTTTTTATGATGTCAATTCAAATTAAAAACAAAAATAAAATGAAGCATTTCTGTTAAACTATATCATCAAAAAAGGGAAAATGAGTTTATTTCCTACTTCATGGTCCTTTAGCATATTGTAGTTCTTAACTTAGAACTTTGCTTCTTCCCCTTCCCCTCATACTTTGAGATGATACCTGAAATTCAATAGGACCTATAATTAACAAATAATTTACTGATGGTGCAACACTTTTCATTTTACTAAATAGATTTGAAAATAGAAATTCACTAGAACTGATAATTTCAGGAATCCTGATGCCAAGATGGGGTGATATCAGCCAGGTTTTTGTGTGAATATCTTCAATGACTGTTCGAGATTTTGGCATTTAGCCAAAGCTAAAACATGTTCTTCATGCTGTTGCATTTTACATTCCGGGTGCTTCGGTTAACATGACTGGCTACGTGCTCTGTAAATGAGGTAGATAAGGCAAGGGAAAACGCAACAGGGGAACATGAAGTATTTGACTGCTGTTTTCTGTGTGGTAATAATTTTCTTGATATTTGAAAGTCATGGAAACATGCAAGCAAAATTAGGGTAAGGAAACCCAGACAACGTGGGGCTTGAGGGTGGACCTTATTCAGTTCTGAGACCTGTTTAAACTTTTAGATTGATGTGCATCATGAGGAATGTGCTACAGTGGCAGTCCATGATCTCTGCCTACTGAATAAGTAAATGGCCACACCAGGACACTAAAACAGCTGTTTGTTGAATTAAATGCCTGGAATTGTAGGGAAGTGAAGGAAATAAGTATAAGACATCATATCTTCCCTCAGGTTATTACCCACCTCTAAGAAGTTCACCTTCTTTTTGGAGTCTGCTGTTCTGGCTTAATCTGATCCCCCCACCCCTTTGTATAATCCAAAAGTACTTGATTTGTGCTAGTAGTAGTGACACTAGTGCTGAATGACCACTTCTCTAAAACCACCCCTAAATTCATTTATTAAGATATTAAGGAAGATTTTATAACATATCACAGCTTTGAAATAGCAGGCACATATTAGTCTGAATCTACACATTATCTGGGTATGGAAAGAAACTCTCAATTTTAGTTCAAAAAGAGACTTGGGAACCATCAGTTCTCCTTTTTCCAATGAAGCATTATTATTTTATCTACTCTTGTCCTGCATTATTTTTCTGGTTTGGAAGGTCACCTTACATTTCTTCTGTGCATTTCATTTCATAGGATGACAAAATAGGGCGACAAAGGGAACATTTCTTGGTGAGGAGACACTGCCACAAAGCAACTTCTCATCAGGCATTTTAGGATCTTTGAAAGTATAATATATGTTTTGAAGTGGATAACCTGTTTGCATAACTGCTTCCTCCTCTCAGTTCTTTTAACTGCTGCTAGAGTCTCAAAATAAATGGAATCTATCACTCATTATTTGAGTGATTTCATTCTGTAAGTAGTGTGATTAAATGAGATACCACTTACCTTAGAGCTCTGAGGGGGCATTTATCTGGAGGACTCAGGAGGGACGTGTGTTAGGTAAGGCTACAGCGTGAAATTCTGCACAGTCGGGGTAAGAAGGTTGAAATGCCAGTGAATCTGAATTAAGAGTTCATATCAACAGAGAGCCAAAAACACACAAAAGTTGCCTCTTTTTATTTGTAGTTAAGTGTGTCCTCCAGAAAGTTATAGATAAGTCACACTATGCCTTGGAAGTGAATAACCAATTATTTAAGAAACATTTTTATTCTTTGCTTGGCCAATGTGCATAAGAATGCATTTTGAATTGACTCCTTATATTGAATCACTCAACAGTGTAAAACTTTTCCTTTTCAAGATGACATTGAAACTTTATTCTTTTCTTTAGTATGTTTATTTTCCATAGAAAAAGGTAAATGATGCACTGTGTATGAATTATAAACTAATACAAACCCATGTGAGTTTCAAGTCAAATCCAGTTACTATTCTAAACAGACAAGGAGAGTGTGTAGGCAGGTGGAAGGTCCAAAGGCTATAAAACCTACTAGCCCTCTCTGGTGTAGCTCAGTGGTTTGATCACCAGCCTTTGAACCAAAAGGTCACTGATTCAATTCCCAGTCAGGTCACATGCCTGTGCTGTGGGCCGGGTCCCCAGTGTGGGGCACACCAGAGTCAGCCACACATTGATGTTTCTCTCCCTCTATCTCCCTCCCTTCCCTTCTTTCTAAGGGTAAATAAATAAAATCTTAAAAAAAAAACTTAATAAGAGTAGCCCAGAGGACTTACAAATAACTAAAAGAAAATAAACATTTTATTCATATCAAAGAAAAAAGATAAAGAATAAGGGGAGCAAAATACAAAATGTCTCCTCAGCATAACTTTGACTACAGTACTGTGCACACTGGTTGCTACTTAAGTGTTGACTGCACATGACGTTTTTTGACTGGTGCAGGCCTTGTGATAATTTGCCTTCCAAGCACCTGATAAGAAAACTTTGTCATTTGCCTGAGAGGTAAAAGCAAGACCAGGGACTAAAAAGACTATGGAAGAGCCCTGAGAGGATGGGGATGGGTCCAGTTAGGGATGCAGAATGAGGTTAATTGCAGAATGCCCTGGAGATCTGTACTAGAAAATATTTTTGTTGTTGAACATATTTATTAACCATTTATTAGATGAGGTGAATAAAGGAGTGATATTATTCAACAACCCTAATTTTTCAGTCCAATAAGGGCCACAAGGGACTCCAGAAAGACTTAACCAAACTAGGTAATTGGACAATGTGATGAAGATGAAATTTGAAACAGGCAAGTGTGAGGTGGTGCACATCTGAAAGAACAATTTAAGCTAATCATACACAGTGATGGATATTGAATTAGCCATAACCTTCCAAGAGAAAGATCATGAGCTTTGCTCAATGTGCCACAGTGCTAAAAATAAGTCACTGGGAGAGGAGTGAGAATAATGTGGAAAATATTAAGGTGCCATTATATAAATTGACAGCATATCCTTGTCTAGAATATTATGTTGAGTTTTTGTCACCTCATCATAAAAATGAAATGGAAGAACCAGAAAAATGTGCTGAAGGCCAGCTAAATTGATTAGCAATATAGGACAAGCTTCATTATGAAGGGAATATTTTTATGTCACATTTAAAGATTTCCTGTTGCAAAAATCCTATAGTGATATAAAAGACAGGCATTTATGACTCTCAGTGGCATCGGAGGCATGCCCATTAAAGAGAAAATAAGCACTCACATTTTGCACTGTAGTTTCTAGACTTGGGTAATCAAGACATTTTTATCCTCAAATAGTGTCTTACGTCTGTTCAAAGTAGTATAAGTTGGTGGCATCTTTTGGGGAAAAAAAAGAACATCTTGGAAAACCCCTTTTATCTGGGCCACATTTGATGCTTGTCTGTGTTCACTTTTCTAGTGATAATTGGTGTTCATAATGAAAATCCCATGATTTTTCAAACACTTTTAAAATCAGAAAAAGAATACTAACAAAAACACACAAACATGTTTTATTCAGTATAAGTGAATAAATAAAATTTGACCTATTTTTTCACAACCTGGGCATTGATTTTTGGTCAGTATACTAATTTACTAACCATAATATTTATTTACTAGCCATAATATTTATTTACTCAACACATTCTATCCTTGGCCACCAAAGATAAGTTTTTCTAGCTGTTTTCCAGTCTCTATTTAGCCTGAGAACTTCATCCAAGTTAATGAAGAATAAAAATGGGATAAACATCAAACAACACATGAAACTAAAAAAAAAAGAAAAGTTAGGCACTGATGCTTTTCTCTCACTGCCTGGGGGGTACGTGTGGCCAGGGGGTGGGGGTGGGGGAGTGAGAGATTTGTCTCCATTATTACAATATCTTTGTATGTACATACACAGCCCTTGCCTGTTAGAATTCGCTCTGAGGGAAGAGCTGAGAAATAATGTGCAAGATAGTCTCAAAAAGAGCTGAATGTAGTACTTGGTAGTAAGAGTAATAATCAAGTTGGGCTGAGTATTGGTTCAAGAAATGTTAGCTGCTGAGAAACCAATTTCACCATTGTCTACGCTAGCTTGGCTTATACTTTCTTCTCCTGAAAGTATGCTTATTTATGTAAGAGGCATTTTGGGAATGGTTTACTCCAGAATAACATAGATCCTTTAACACTTTGAAGGATAATCTCTACCAGGATATAAATCCCAACAGTCCTTTCCGTGAGTTAGATGGAATGTATTTCAACCTTTGTTTTTGTCACTAAAACATTACTGAGTTGCTCATGTAGAAATAATGAAGACCAAATGAGAATAAGCAAAGACCACTTATTCAGAGAGTGCTCTATCAAGAGTGTCAGTCATTTGTATTTTGGCAGAGACTTAAAGGCAGGCAGGGGAATGGAAAGCTTTGTAGTGCATAAAAGGGAAGCTTCAGGTGTGCTCTCACTGGAGGCTGTGAGCATGGAGAAGCTGCAGGGGCATCCTATGTGATCAGTGAGGGGTACGTATTTGTCTTTCTCTGCTTGGTCGTAAATTGGAAGCAGGGACAAAAATTAGAGAAGCTGTCAGTTATTAATCAAGACCTGGATTTTGGGGGCTCACTGCTAGAGGGATTATCATTTGGCTTCCTGGATTATTCCTAGAGATAGCAGCCTGACTTCCTACAAGGCGACTTGAGACAGAGTTGGTTTCGTGGGCACGTTGCTTCAGTGTGGGTCAGAGTTCTATCTTTATATGTGGTTTGGCTATTGTCCATTTATTTACTCAGTCTCACTCTGCAAAACAAAAAATGAAGTTTACATTTGGAGAGAATTGAACTCTTGAAAGCATCAGACTTCCAGTTTTGAATAGTATATTCAGTTTTCTAATGCCTGAAATAAATGATCACCAAGATAAGAAAACTTTTGGAAGTCTCAGGTTATAGCTTGCTTGTGCTTTGGGCAAGAAATGACTTGATACAGAATTTTCATTCAAATAAAGTAACTCTAAAGTATAGAATATGTAGTTGAAAATATGACCTATTGAAAAAAAAAGAAAGGTAAAACCACATCTTTAAAGCTTCCTCTGTATTTTTAGGTTATTAATGAGAGAGCATAACTTTTGAGTCAAGCCCCAGTGTGAATAAGGCTGCCTTGAAAGTTACAGTAACTGTTTCAGGCCACCAAAGCAGGCATCATTTTGGAAGCTGTTTCAGGGGTCCTATTGATATTCTGAGGGACTGAAGGAGCTTACATGGTTTATTAAGTGCCCTAGCTTCCCCTGAGGGATACAGTGTGAGCAAGGAAAATTGGCTTTAGTAATAAAGAACTTTTGATTGATGGATTATGTAATACTCAGTATCCTAGATGGAATGGTATCACGCAAGCGGAAGGAGCTAATTGTTTTCTAGGTGCTAGCCCTGACATTTAGCCATGTATAATATACTAACACAATTAACTGAAATATACTGTTCCTGAAATGTGCTATAACCAAATGCACTATATTTTTCATATGATTTGCAATTTCCATGGAGAGCTCATTTGGATTATGTTTATAATATTCATTTAGCAAACTCCATTAGCAATGTTTACAAGTACTTATGGATCTGGTAAATGAGTTTACGGATGTGCTGTGAACGAAGCTAAATGCATCTATTTGTGTATGGGATCTAATTCATAAACTCATTCCAATCAGGCATGGTGTATAGCACATTAAACTCTAACCTGTGAATCTGGATTCCTGTATGGTTCCTGCACGGTTTCTTAATAGGACTGAATTGATTAACCTTTTGGTTTCTTGATTTTCCCTAGAGGAGAAATCTCATTGAAAAACTGGATTAATATGAGCAGTTGAGCATAAGAATCCTTAAAGTTAAATAAAATAAATAAATAAAATAACAAATAAATAAATAGATTTTCAGTCTCTTCCTGTTATAGATTAGATTTTTAGTGGAAAACTGTTTTAGCACACTCAGGTTCCTAGAACATTAATCACATTAGTGGGAATGTAACTTGGTGAGTTATCCTAGTGACATGAAAAGGTTTCCGCATTTTGCAAAAGGGCCTAACCTAAACAATGCAGTTGTTCCTATTTGGAGTGGCTGATTCTTTGATGGGAAATGTCTAGAAGCCTCTTACAAAGACAAACTGTTAGACCTTGATGATCTGTGTGAGTTCAAGATTTACCAGTTCAGAAGATCCAGATTTTTAGGTCATTATTAATGCTAGGTCAAGACCAGGTAGGGATGTGGGACCTGGGGAGACAGTAGGTCAATGATACTCAGACTATAGATCTCCCAGGATTAGGAAAAAAGCCTGGAATAATAATAGCTAATATTCACTGATGCTTATCATAGGCTCTAAGCACTTATGTGTAGCTCAATTCTCACAGCAATCCTATGAGGGCAGGTACTATTATTTTTATCTTCATTTTACAAATGAGAAAACTGAGGCTTAGGGAAGTAATGTGTCCTAAGGCCATACAGCTATAAACCAACTGTGTCAGAATTTGAATTCAGGCTCTTTGACTCCAGATGCCTGATCTTTAAAATTGTGTGGCAGATAACTGATGTTTTCTTTAGCATGTACTTTGAGGTACAAAATTGACTGAGATAGAAGAATAAGCAGTCTTTTCCAAGGTTATATAGTTGTTCTTTTGGAGTAGAAGCTCTTATTCTGGCATACTGAAGACATAGGGTATTATTCCCCATTGTGGATCTGATTAATATCCAGGACCCAGAAATTCAAGTCATCTTTGATATGATAAGAAAGTTATCAAAGAGTGCCATCCAATGAGGATATTTTTGTCTGCCTTCAAAATTGAGTTGGGAGTTTCAGTTATTATTTAAAATTTTTTTCACAAATATAGTTTTTTTTTCATAGAACACAGATGCTCTTAACTCCCTAGCAGTCTCCATCTGTACCTCAATTTACATTTCCCAAAACACTGCTGACATCTGTTTAAATGCCAATCTCTCCCCAACTTAGTAAGATGTAAGCTAAAAAGTGATATCTTATGAGTGATTTGGAATTTCAAAGCTACACTGATTTTAATCAAAATGCTCAATGGCTACAGTTATATAGGCTTCACCTGCACCTTTGAGAAGGTTTTCATGACATGGAGGCTATTATTAAAAGTGATCTGTCATTACAGGGGGAATGTGGGATCACTTCACCAGGTCAGACTTTTTGTCTATAGGGAAAGGAAGAGAAAGGTTCTGAGTTCCATGGAAAGACTTCTAAGTGGTTAGGAATCCTCCCAAAGAATCACTGCCCCTGGTCCATTTTCATTGGCTGATGCTTCCTTCATACGAACATGTTTGACTTTCTTTCATGAATCAGTATGTGAGGGGAAAGTTAATATGCTTGGTGATAGACATGGTGTGGGAGTGATGACTAGTTGATCAAAGGGAAAGAGATAATCATGAGCCATGGGGTACTGATTTTTTTTAAAAAAACATACAGAAATTATGTCCCTAAATAAGTGATGCTTCACAGTAACGCACAGGGAAACTATAAACTTAATGGTGATGTAATTATTCAAAACATCCTTGGAGTTACTTTGAAGTCAAGGGCACATTTTGGGGGGAATTTTCAGTGATATCAAGTCTTTATTTGAGAGAAACTTTGATTTTTGGAAAAGGCCAAAAGTCTCCTGGAATGTAGTATTGCTATAAAGTAAATTTGAGGTGGGATTTTTTTTCCTAAGTTGTTCATAAACTGATTCTAAGAAGACAATTTCAAAAGATGAACGTTAGAAAATTGTAAGCAATAGAGGCATTATGAGACTAGGAATGTAATCCCTGAGGAGAATCCTTCATTTAGAAGTATAAACTGGTCTTGTTCATTTGTATTTTGGAATGAGACAAGTCTGGGCTTTAGATATGGCTTCATATGTTTTAAGATGTGTGACCCGGGTTACTTAACCACGTTAGGCCTCAGTTAGTTTCCTCATCTGTAGAATGGAGATAATTACAATATCTACTTCATGGCATAGTGAGGATTGCAGAGGGTCGTGTCTGTAACGTGCTTTGCCCAGCATTTGGCTTATAGTAAGCATTCAGTAAAAGTGATGCCAAATCGTACCCTTGAGGTAGATAAATGGATTCTTACCTCACAGGATATAGTGTGAAGTAGTATAAGGACTTGGAGCCATGTCCAACCATTTATTTGGCTCAGTGGTCCTAGGAAAGTCATTTAACTTTTAGAGTTCTGACTTCCTACTCTGTAAAGTGGGTATAATAATACTTCTTTTATCAGATTACCATAAATATTAGAGATAATGTTCATAAAGAATTTTGGGCAACAATTATGATAGCTGTAGAAAGGAATTTTAGGATAATAATGGCATATAGATTGTTCTACAAAGATGATAATAAGTTTAATGTGGGACTAATACTTACATTTTAAATCTTACAAAATTTCAAATTGCGACTTGGGAATTTTTCAAAATGGCAAATATCTCTAGGCATGGCTCCATCACAGCTGGATTTATTGGTTTCTAGATTGTGGTCCTAAAATATCATAGGTTAGTTCATCTCACTTGTATCTCTGAACGGATTTCATAGGATACCTAGTGCTATCAGGCCTTGGTTAACTACAGAGCTCAATGGAACATCACTTCCACGATTAGAAGTTCTCCCTTATCTATAGACCGAGACCTTAGAGAATGGTTTCAGTTGTGAAATATTTAAATGCATCTTTTAAAATGCATATAAAAATTTTTAGAGAGACAGGCATAATCTGTTCCCCATTTTCAGCACTGAATTTCCTCAAGGAGTCTTCAAGAAATTCTTACAACAAAAGAAAATGAGGCCCTGTGGAAACATTTCTCTTTCAAGAGGAGAGAATATTTATATATTTTTTTCATTTTGTTTGGCAAAAATGTCTCAGTTAAAATGAGATGTCTGACTCATTTCTACAGCCAAATATTTCTGAAATAAAAGATTGGAATTACAAAAATTTTAAAAAATCCAATTTAATTCTAAAATAGGCTTAAAACTTGCTGATTTAAATCAAACCAAAATGGTTAGGAATAAAATTGTAGTTAAATAAGTAGTTTTTTTAAAAAATTGAAAGGAGTGGAATCTTTTTCTGAAATTAAATCTCACAGAGAATCTAAAATGAGAAATAGATGAAAGCAAGGCTCCTCTAGTTAAAGAAGGATGAGAGAGGCTCACTCTTTACCCTCCTACTTCTTTTTTTCCTCTCTCATCTCCCATAATCATGTGACACCTTCCCAGGAACCATAGAGCTCCCAGAAACACAGTTTTAGATCTATCGGTCTGGCTGTTCCTTTGGTTTCATCTACTTGCCCTGTTAAAAAAAATAAAATAAAAAGGTAGTCTTTTGTGTATAGAGCCTTAATTCTGTCAGCTTGAGTAGGCAAGAGACAGACATATTTCTGCCCTGACAAATCAGTTCTCTGCTTTGCCCAGTGTTTGGGAGCAGGGGTTGTGAATGTAGACAAGTCTGTCTACAGGTTTGATTTTGGTTGGTGTTGAAATTTCTCCTGGTTGACTTGGCAGATTTTCTCCAATGACTTTCAAGTCAAGAGGACAGGTGCCACAGTCTTAAAAAGTAGCTCTACTGATGTTTCATAACTTTGGCCATGTTGGTACTTTCTTTTGTCAAAGTATAGTGTCAAAGCAAGGGTAGGGTGGGAACTTGAATGCTCTTAGAAAGGACACAGACTCTCTGCAGCATATCCCATCTAGTTAGGAAATGTTGTTTTGCCTTTGATAAATTGCCCTCAGGAGGCAAGTGACTGGGACATGTCACCATAGCAGTGTCTGCCTCATGGCCTGTAAAATGTTGATTTGGCTCATGCAGGGATTCTCTCTGGCATTCTTTAAATGACATGTGGGTTTTAGAATTCAGCTGCCAGAAACCATCTCGTTCAAGGAGTAAAACAGGAAGTACTTATGGCATGATGACCCCAGACTGCACGGTAGATGGGTATTGCTTGCCCGACCCCATGGGGCTTGATTGACAAAGAGAAGGGGTAGCGGAGTATATGCTGAATGTAAATAATGAGCAGGGGAGCCGGTGGTTTTCCACCTTCTGGCTCTGTGCTGGTGAAAAGAGCCAGGTCAAAACCCAGAGACTTACAGGCTGCAAAAGAGGCACTCAGAGAGAGAAACCACAGTAGAGCTCTACAAATCCAGTCCCCAGGGTTGAAGGGGACGGTGACTATGGCTCTGCTCCCCTTAGGCTGTGTGTCTTTGGGAAAATTACTTAACCTTCCTAATTAAACCTTGGTTCCCTGAGGTATAAATTCCAGTAGTTTCTCAAACTGTGTGTACTGAAATGCCAGGTTTAAAAAGAAATTTAGTTCAGCTCTAGACTAATACTTTTATATAATACAATAAAAACTAAATTCCTAGAAATACATAAATTTTTTATTCTTAAATTCAATAGGCATAAAATTGCTCCGTGAAATTGTTTTTAAAGTTTCTAAACATTTGCTCTCAGTTTCTACAGTACTTTATTCAGACCATTAATCATTGGTGGACTGACACCAGGATGTAGACTAGACTTTGAATGTCCTTGGTACAGACACTAATGGTATCACCTTACATAGGGGTTCTAATGAGGTTAAATGGAACAGTACATATATTTGATAACCATTGTCATCATTTTTATATTTCCTGTAGTTTTTACCCATTGGAAAGACATTTTACCAACACCTTTGTAAAGCTGTAACAACACAGAGGTTTTCACAAAGAATACACAGGAAGGAGAGAGAAGGAATGGTTCAAATCAACCTCTCTTGAGAGTCTGAGGAATGGTAGGTCTCAGGAACATCAAATAGAGGTTCAGGTCAATCCAGAGGCCAAGTGCAAATCCTGGGACTGCTACTTTAAAAATGTGAATGGAAGATATCCAAAACAGGCCCCCAGCTTGGGGCAGAGAGTCATATCTGCAGCACAGTCAATCGGTGTGATGTTCCGGTGGTTCCTTCCCTCGCTAGAACTGCTGGGCAGTTAAGCAGCACTGTACTTAGCTCTTGTCTCAGAGTCATGCAGACTCAGGTTTGAAGCTGCCTTCTTATTGTCAGTGCAACCATAGATGAGGTTCTTGATGTTCTCCAAGCTCCCATTTTCTCCTGTGGAAAGTAGAGGCTAATAATAATAATGCCTGCTTTTCTTAGTGCTGCTGAAGGGATTAAATGAAATAATTCCTGTTAGTGTTCAACAAGTTTTCAATGGCTAATGATAGTTATAAGGCCAAAGTCAGCAGCTCAGTTTTAGCAAAGCCACGCTAACACATGGCCATGATGGACTGAAGGGGGTCAGGCACAGCAACGAGCCCCCTCAGACAGAGAAGAAGAAAAGAACCCAAACCTTAGCACACTACTTTCAAAAGGTTTCTGACCCTTAAATCATGACTTTCCCTATAGCTATCTAACACTCTCTTTCCTTCCCTTCACCCCAGCTGTGAAAGAGATGGTTATAATATGGAAAAATGAATCAAAGTCTTGAATACATCATCCAAGGTGAGGAAAACTGCAGGGGTTCAGCAGGAGTCTGGGGAAGCAGGAGTGCCCTTTTCTTCCTATCTACACCATGTGCAGAGGATATACATGATTAAAATTCTTAACACGATTTCAGAGCATCGCCTTCCTAGGTAGATGACACGCAAAGGCAGGCACAAAGATTGAAGAATGATCTGACTCAAGTGGCTCATTTGTAAGAGCCCGAATAACACTCTGTAATGAATTTGCTGTTTACTGATGTAGCGGTGCATTTATTTGGCATTAATGGGCAGAGCCAATGTACAGTCATAGTTATTTTATTTAAATTCGAGCTTTGGTACCAGGCAACAAAATTGCTGCAAAAAAGAAAGCGATGTGCCAATTTCAAAGGTACTTATTACCATACTATCTAGTAGCTGAAAAATAGAAGATATTAAAAAAATAAGATGAAACCATAAATGCTAACTAATGCTACTAATAATACACTTTAATGCTAACAATAATGCTACTAATAATAATGCTACTAATAATACACTTTATTTGGAAGGCTCAATTAGTGAAGGGAGAGTTCCTGAAAGAGTATTGCCCATAACGGGTGAACTTAAGGAACAAGATGGGCCAGTGTGGCTCCCTAACACTTCTCCTAACTTATGTAATTATGGGGGAAATTTCTTTGCGTATGATTTCTAATTAAGCTTCGGTAAGCTTCAATTCTCACCCTAACGATCATCCCCAGATTCCTCTTTAGTTATTTCTGGAAGCTAGGCGATGTCTCATGTGCCCTAGAGTGAACCACTTCAGATGTTTTGGTATTCTCATCAAAGGACCTTGACGTTGCTTCTGTTCTGGTGGCTTCTGCCCTCTTCCCTTGGGGAGATGCCTTGACCACATTAGGTATGGTCTGTGGCAGAGCTGGCATAGTGGTTCTCCATGACACAGTCTTTCATAAACATAGTTGTCCCTGTTTATAAGAGCTCAAAATCAGATCTTCAGGCTGTGTTTTGTGTGCGTCTGTGGCAGGAAGATAAGTGAGGATAAAGGCCATGCCATTCCCTGCATTGATATCATCGGACTCTTCCCAGGGATCCTCTACAAAGACCTCATGAATATTACTCATGGAAATGAACACTGGCAAAGTGGATCATCTTGCTCTGTTTACTAAAAACCCCTGTATCTTGGCTCCAGTCCAGAGAAGAGTATCCCTAGGGTGAAAATCTGATGAAAACATATCTATCATTTATACCTTCACATGAATGAGTTTTAAAATATTGTTCTAGGAGCATGCTTGGATAGGAAGCAAACTTGAGAATATAGGTTACCTGAAATGGATACAATTGGGATGGGGGGCAAAATGTTGAGGGTATTAAAGCCAGCTTTGATGACCTCACAGGTGAACTCTAAGACGGCCTTGTTCACTCCCGCTATTAACAAAATTTAAGACAAGCCAGGAATGTGGTATGTACTTTAGCTAAAGTAGACCAAGTATTGAGAGGAAAATTAAGTTTGAGTCAGCCACTGTGTATGTTCTGCTTCAGTATTTGGCATTTCTAACATTTGGTATAAATCAAGACATCCTCTGAAGAATTGAGATGGAAATCCCTAGTCAGAAACTGATTGCCACTCATTTCCTGATTATGAACAGTGCCCTTTCAAAGGAAAGTCATATATTTCCTTGTTTTACGCCACAGGTCTTGTTTGAAGGTATGTTTCCGAAGAGAGCTGCAAAGGATTCCTGTAATTCTGACTCTGAAGAGAATATAGTGATCATTCTCTGAAATCTGTTTCTTTAATGACCAGGTCATTTTTGGTCTAGACTTGACCTTTGTATGAAGGGCACTGGTGGGGAGGAGGCACATGGGGATCAAGAAGGACTTTTTCAGTCCTGGCATGTGCCTCACGCAGAATCGCTTGGCTTAACTCTGGATGGTTCCCAATGACGTTAATTCAGGGAGGCAGTGCAGAGTTGGAGACGTAAGTACAGTCACTGCAAGGGTTCTTCCCTTCATCATTACCAAGGTCTTTTTATAAATTAGTGTTCTTTTCCCAGGGACTTCACATTTTAACAATTTTCTTATGCAATAGCATTTATCATGTAATAATCACTTTGTTTTCCTTGTTTACTAAGATAAGCTAGGGATAGCTGCCAATCATTTTTAACTGACATATGATAGCCAGTGTAACTGATTTGATATAATGCCATAAAAGTTAAACAAAGCAAAATGAAAAAAAAACTGGTGTGCATATTTATGTTTACTTGAGTTATGTATGTTTTCCATTGGCTTTCAAAACACTAAATATAAGTCACAGATACTTATTACTGCCTTTACTCAGTCTTTGAAGAATGTCAGAATTTAAGAGTGCAGGATGGAAACACTTTCTGGGGTTTTCCAGGGTAATGAAATATAGGGACCTGAGGAAATATATGACGGGACATGGGAGGCACTTCAGCCTCTTCTATGGGCACTTGGTGTAAATCTTCATCTACACTTGCCAAATAGAAGAGTGAAAATAAAATGAATGAGTTCAGCAGTTGCTTCCGTAAAGGAGATGCCTGTTAAGGCATTTGTACCTAACAAGCAGTTTTGAGCACCTTCATCTACTATATATCTGTATAATCTTATGTCATCTTTAAAGTGATGATGGAATTAGGATATCGAGTAGGGGAGAACTTGAATTAAGAGGAGACTATAACCCTTGATCCATTATATTACTGACTCTTTCTGGTTAACTAACTCAGGTAAGAGACTTCCCATGTGGATAGCTAATTTAAAATATATGTGATGGGCAAATACACATAGAAGACTTTTCATAACTGATTGTGGCTCAACTGCCTATTTAAACTAAACATACATTTGATTGTTTTTAAATATTGATGCCTTTGCTGTTATTACAAAACACTGTGTAGGAGTTCACACAATGAGGGCGACATGTGAATGTGTCAAGCTAATGTCAAAACAACAGCCTGGAGCAGCATCACAGTCTGACAGGTTTCAGAATGGAGTGACTGCTGACTGGACTACTCTGAGGCTGAGTTAGGTCTCTCCTTGTAAGGACTTAGCTGTTTTCTTGGGTGTGTGCAGCCTGGAGTTGTGTCAGACGTCACTGATTATATCCCTGTGTAGAGAGGGAGGGCATAAACTTTGCCAACAGGAGGGATGAATATGTATGGTGTTTTTCTTTGGATCAGGATGACTGTGACCTCTGCTGAGAGGGATTGTGTGACAGCATGCTTGACTTTCTTAGCATGAGGCCTGCCAAATAAAACACCTAGCTTGCACATCTCATGTAAGGAGGATCAACCAGCTAGCTGAGCTTCTTAGTGCCTGAAAAGCACTTCTTTTACAATAGGGCAACTGAAAATGCTATTTCCTTTGCTTGGGATAGTTTGACTTCCCCTTTACAGTGGTCCTGTCTGACATCTACCCATGGTGTAAACCTTGATCTAAATGTCCTTTCTTCAGGAGCCTTCACTATTTTCTCCAACTCAGGAGAACCTCCTGATCTGTGCCCCATTGTACCCTTCATTTCCCCGTGTTATTAGTCAGCATCCCCCAGAGAAATAGGAAGTGTATGTGTATGTGGAGAGAGAGAGAGAGAGAGAGAGAGATTTTAAGGAATGGGTTCAAATGATTATGGATGCTGGGAAAGTCCAAAATCTGATGGGATAGGCTGGAAGTCTAGAGGCCCAGGAAGAGCCAATGTTGCAGCTCACGTACAAAGGCCATCTGTTGGAAGAATTCCTTCCTGCTTGGGGTAGGTCAGTCTTTGTTTTATTAAGGCTTTTAACTGATTGGATGAGAGTCATCTAAATTATGGAGGATAATATGCTGTGTTCAAAGTCCACCAATTTAAATACTAATTTCATCCCCAAATTGCCCCACATAAACATTTATAATAATGTTTGACTAAATACCTGGGCACTCTGGCCTGCAAAGCTGACACCTAAAATTAAAGATCACACCAATGTAACACTGTCATATCTATTAATGTTTACATATGTGAATGTTTGCAATCCTTGCTAGGCATGAGGACATGAACCATGTTTGTTATGTCCTTGGTATGTTCCCGGAACTCAGCACATGGTCAAACACAAAGTAGATGCTCATTGAATGTTAAATTATTATTTATTCAACAAATAATTAAGTACCAATTATGTATTATACCAAGTACTGCTCTTGTTGCCAGGGATAAGCTGTGAACCACACAGACAAAATCTCTGCCCTCTTGCAGCTTCCATTCAAGTAGGAACATCTAAAAGCTGAGATATTTTAACAGGGATGTGACCTGATTTCATTTTAAGATATCACTTTGGCTGCTGCATGGAACAGAATTTGGGGATGGGAGAGGTGGGAAGGGTGGTGGCAGCAACCTGTTAGGAAGCCATTGCATCTGTTTAGGTGAGATCTGATGGTGGCTTGAACTAGATTGTTGGAAAAGGAGGCAGTGAGGAGAGTTTTGATTTGAAACATACTGAAGGTGGAGATAACAGAGCTTGCTCATTGATGTAGATGGAGAGTATGTGTGCAAGAGAAATCAGCAATGAGGCCTAAGTTTTGGGTCCAAGTAACTGTGAGAATGTTGTTCTCATTTAGTAAGTGAGAAGCTTAGGGGAGGAACAAGTTTGAGTAAGAAATCGAGACTTCTGTTTTGGATGTGTTGAGTTTGAAATGTGTGCTTGATATCTGAATGGAGAGGGTGAGAGGACGGTTGAAGACAGAAGTCCAGATCTCAAGGGAGAGGCCCTCCTGGAGGTATGGATTGCCTTCGCAGCCGTGAGATGGGAGGTGATCATGCAGTAAGCCTGCAGGGATATGAAGACAAGAGTTCCAAGGACCAGATTCTTAGGCATATCATCATTTAGGGTTTGAGAAGAGGAGGAATATTTAAAAAAGAGACTGAAAAGAAGTGGGTTGAAGTAAGAGGAATAGCAGAAAAATTTGGTGGCTAGGAGCCCAGAGAAGAAAGTGTTCCAGGAAATAGGAAGAGATCATCTCTGCAGCTGAATCAACACATTAGACCTCACCGCCTATTAAGCAGTTGAAGAACTCAAAGAGTTATAAGGCATGGAATTGTGTCCCTGAGTCTACTTAGGGAGATAAGTCACTTACATTTGACTGTTTGGAATATTCCTTGAAAGCTCTGGTGAAGAAGCTGGCTGAAGAATGTAGGACAGAAGAGAAGATTCTCTCCCCACTCCCCTTGGATTAGCCAGCTTGTGCTCAATGAGAAAAGTGAGCAAATTAATTAATTAATTAATTAATTAAAACATTTGTTGAAAGCCTGTAGGTACCAGTCACTATGTAACCCTCAAAATTATAATTCTGTGAGTTAGGTCTGAAAATCAAGCTTTCATGACAGTTTTCCTTGTTTTTCTGTTATTCCATCATAAGAAATCTATGCAACTTAAGCATCTGAAACACTGAAAAGGCAAAAGAGAAGGCTCTCTTAGAAATATTACAAAAGAGAAAGAAATCTGAAGCTCAGAATTTTAAATCAAGGTAAATACCAAACCAAGAACAGAGTCATATCAAGTAGAATATGGGGATGATTGACACGGACCCCAGTTCGTGGGGTCCCCGGGATTGTGGCTGAGACGAGACAAATTCATATCCTATGGAGGAAAAGGGACATCACGGCCACTCTCGAGAGAGAAGAGCACCCTGGCCTCTGTCTTGACAGGCTTTTATTGCTTTTCTGGGCACATTATATTGAGGATGGTCCTCATTTACTATGCACAGGTTCGCTTTAGGTGGTTACCTTTTACAGAAAACAAAGTAGAGGATGTTGCTAATTACATCAAAAAAGAAGGATATTTACAAACGTAAAGGGAAAAGTGGTTGAACTGGTTATACTCATCCTTGGAAGGTTTAGCATAGATTTTAGGCAGTTACTTTAAAGATACGCAGTAAACATTTGCTGCTTCAATTCAGGGTGAGGGAGTTTTAGCACAAAACAAGTCTCAAAGCAGCCTAGGTACAATGCAGGCCTGATTTTCCCATGGGAGAACCTATCCGTGGGTGTGGGTCTTGTGTACTGGACCGCGCTTTCCACTGGCCTTTCTGAGTGGGAGCTGGGCCCATGCCATGCAGAACGGTCTCCTATAGATGATGGAGGATAGAACATCATTAGGAGTGAGCATTTGTTGAGGGCTTACTATGTGCCAGCCACTTTCTAAATACTTAGCACATATTAATTTATTTAATATTTACAATAACCTGACATAGGCACTACTACTGTCATCTTAAATGAGAAAACTATAGATTATAAGTGATTGAGCCAGGACTTAGATCTAGCTGTCTGGCTCCAGAGTCCACATGCATAACTATCATGCTCCATTGTCTTGGTAACCCTACGGGACAACCTCCAAATAAAGCATGAAATGGTATTGACTTGGGAGTCCAGAAGAAGGTCAGGAGAATGATGACAGCTGCAGCAGAGGCATAAGAAAGATCTTTGAGATTTGATGACAGAAAAGACTGGAAGTCTTTTCAATGAATAGAGATCTCTACAGCAGGTGAGTGGTATGTGTGTGTGTATGTGTGTGTGTGTGTGTGTGTGTGTGTGTGTAAAGCAGTAGTCTCTTCATACTTGTCAGGGTGTTTTTGCCTCTGCTACTAGGCGATCTGCCTAATATGTGCTTCTGTGGTTTGAAGAACAAGGTAGACTTCTCTAAGGAGGCAGGGTGATGACAGCTGAATTTCCATGTTATATGCGTAAGGGTTTCTCTGAGGCAGGAATAATACTGACAACTTGGTCCATCTTGTTTTCTTCTGAAAATCTTTAAGATTGGTCCACCAGCATAACTGTGCAATTATATTTTGATATAGTGATCAAACCAGCAGGTTGATAAGATTGCTAAGAAAGAGAATGTAAGAAATTATAAAGAGTTCCGTGTAAAAGAGAAGCAAGGGACCCTCATCAGCCAGGGACTGGCATCACCTCTCCTGCAATTGTCCACCTTGTTATTCTCTCTCACGGTGACTGAGCAGGGACAATAGAGTCTCTCAGGAGCAAGGCCTGCTTCCTCAGGCCTGATAGTCTTCTGTTCTCTGCTCAGTCAGCTTGTAGAGAAAGCAGATGAGGCCATAGAAGACTTGCTGCTGCTAAACAAGGTTCTATTGTCATATTAAAGAAGATCAAAATTATGACTGCCTCATATCAATGTATGAAAGAAAAAAAACACTCTGCTATTTATTTTTTTAAATAAGAAAAAGAGCTAGATTGCTAACTAAATAAGTGTTACCAGAATTCAAATAGGTGATAATTGCAAAAGAAAGTCTAAATGGGCATTTACTTTGCATTGAAGAGTGAAAAAGTCATTGGTGTTTTAGAATCATGGAGAGCCTAACCCTTTCTTTTCTAGAGTGCAAAAGAATCTTTTGGAATTCTGCAAAGCCTGACCCAAAATAGCATTCACTATTCACTTAGGGTTGAACTGGGCCAGCCAGCTGTCTGATTTTCCCCATTTTTAAAATATTCATAGAGGGTCTTCACTTGTGCCTCTGGTACAGAAAGCAATAACTGTTTTACCCAAAAGCCTCTGCTTTGACATGACGAGCAAGATCCTGGCTGGTGGATATCTTCCTGTATGGTTACCCAACCCCAAGTCTTGCACCAAGTATCTCACTTAGACCAGTTTTCTTCAGTACAATTCAATGGCCTTTTACTGGACTCCAGCTAGATAAATGCACAGCACTGTTTTCGTCCTTGAGCAAGACTGAGAGGGAATCAGTTGTGTAAACATACAAGTAATTTTGTCATAAGGCAGAATGAACTGTAACATAGGCACATGCTGAGTACAATGAGAATTATGTGTAGTGCTAATATAAAAGAATGCTAGGAATATTCATATATCTAAAAAACAACTGTTATGATGGACCTATAAGATGAGAGTAAAGATGAGACTTGACTTGTCGATGGCCCATTATAACTAGCATTGGATCCATGTCTTATCAAAAATCTGGACCACAATAGTTTCCCTAACCTAATAGCAGGCACTTTTGAATGCTTAACTATGTTTCAGACTCTATCCTCAGTAGCTTACATAGAATATTCAATTAAGTCCTCATGCTTTATGAGATGGAAAACATTAGCTTCATCTGCATTAAATAACAGGCTGAGAGAGATTAGGTCAGTTTTCCAATGCCACATACTAGTCGTGATGTAGCTGGAGTTAGAAACTGGGTCTGACTTACTCTAAAAGAATTTCATTTTACTATGTTCCATGTCTGTATATTTAGAATGTATGCACCAAAAGACACTGATCCCCAGCGTATAACAAATTCTGTTTCAGTAAAGCTGGTCAGGGTTGTGACCCCAAACTATTTTCCTCATATCGCAAATAAAATAATGCACTTGTTGTGAGCTAAAATTTATGTATTTTTTTAGTTTTCAAAAGTTAAAAAAATTTCCTTTTAATTGAATTTATTGGGATGACACTGGTAAATAAAATTATATAGGTTTCAAGCACACAATTCTACAACACAATCTGTATGCTGTATTGTGTGTTTGTCAACTAAAATGAAGTCCTGGTCCATCACCTTTGTAACCCCTATAATCACCTCCACCTTTCCTGATCCCCTCCACACTGGCAATCACCACACTGTTGTCCGTGTTCATGAGTTTTTGCCTTGTTTTGCTTAATCACTGCATCCTCCAAATCCCCCAAACCCTCCCTCCAGCTGTCAGCCTGTTCTCTACCTATGAGTTTGTCTCTATTTTGCTTATTAGTTGACTTTATTCATTATTCCACATATGAGTGAAACCATACGGTACTTGTCTACCTCTGACTGGCTAATTTCACTTAACATAATGCTCTCCAAGTCCATCCATATTGTTGCAAAAGGTAAGATTTCCTTCCTTTTTACAGTTGAGTAGTATTCCATTGTGTAAATGTAACTCAGCTATGTTTTATCTACTCATGTACTGATGGACACTTGAGCTGCTTCCAAATCTTGGCTATTGTAAATAACATTGTAATGAACATAAGGGTGCATATATTCTTTCAGATTAGTGTTTCAGGTTTCTTTGGATAAATTCCCAGAAGTAGAATTGCTGGGGAGTAAGTTAGTTCCATTTTTAATGTTTTGAGATAATTCCAAATTGCTTTCCACAGTGGCTGCACCAATCTGCATTCCCACCAACAGTGCACAAGGGATTCCTTTTCTCCATATCCTTGCCAAACTTGTTGTCTGTTGATTTATTGATAACAGCCATTCTGACAGGTGTGAGATGGTATCTCATTGTAGTTTTAATTTGCATTTCTATGATGATTAGTTATGTTGAACATCTTTTCATATATCTATTGGCCATCTGTAAGTCCTCTTTGGAGAAGTGTCTAGTCAGGTCCTTTGCTCATTTTTTAATTGGGTTGGGTTTTTTTGTGTGTGTTTTATAAGTTCTTGATAAATTTTGGATATTAACCTTTTATCAGATGTATCTTTGATGAATATGTTCTCCCCTTCAGTGGACTGTCTTTTTTTTGTTGATGATTTTCTTTGCTATGAAAAAACTTCTTAGTTTTAGGTAGTCCCATTTGTTTATTTTTTCTTTTTCTTTTGTTTCCCTTGCCTGAGGAGATATATCAGAAAAAAAAATGGCCATGAGAAATGTCCGATATTTTACTATCCATTTTTTTCTAGGATGTTTATGGTTCTGAGTCTACCATTTAAGTCTTTAATTCACTTTGAGTTTATTCTTGTGTATGATATAAAAAGGCAGCCTAGTTTCATTTTTTTTGCACATATCTGACCAATTTTCCCAACACCATTTATAGAACAAACTATCTTTGCCCCACTGTATGATTTTGCATACTTTGTGAAACATTAATTGACTATAAAGATTTGGGTTTATTTCTGGACTCTCTATTCTGTTCCATTGCGCTATATGTCTCTTTTTATGCCAGTACAATGCTGTTTTGATTACTATGGCCTTGTAGTATAGGTGATATCATATGCCATGATTCCTCCAATTTTGTTCTTTCTCATGATAGATGTGGCAATTTTTTTTGTGGTTCCATATAATTTTTGAAATATTTGTTTTAGTTGTGTGAAATATATCATTGGTATCTTGATAGGAATTGTGTTGAATCTATAGATTGCTTTGGGTAGTATGGACATTTTAATGATCCTAATTTTTGCTATCCATGAACATGGTATATGCTTCCATTTATTTGCATCTTCTTCAGTTTATTTCTTTAGTGAATTATAATTTTCTGAGCATGCTATTTTATATCTTTAGTTATATTTATTCCTAGGTATTATTTCGTTGCAATTGTAAATGGGATTGTTTCCTTAGTTTTCCTTGCTGATAGTTCAGTATTGGTGTATAAAAATGCAACTAATTTCTAGGTATTCATTTTGTATCTTGCTAGCTGTACTGAATTTATTTATAAGTTCTAGTAGTTTTTGGTGGAATGTTTAAGGTACTCTACATACACTGTCATGTCACCTGCAAATAATGACAGTTTTACTTCTTTCTTCTTAATATGGATACCTTTTATTTTTTTCTTCCTGTCCGATTGATGTGGCTAGTACTTTTTGTACTATGTTGAATAAAGTGGTGAAAGTGGACATCCTTGTCCTGTTCCCGATCTTAAGGGAAACACTTTTAGCTTTTTCCCATTGAATATGATGTTGGCTGTGTGTTTGTGATATATGGACTTTATTATGTTGAGGTATGTTTCCTCTACTCTCACTTTGCTGAGAATTTTTATAATAAATATGTCCTGGATTTTATCAGATGCTTTTTCTGCATCTATTGATATGATCATGTGATTTTTATTCTTCATTTTGTGTATGTGGAATCACATTTATTGATTTGTAGATATTGTACCAACCTAGCATCCCCAGATTAAATCCCACTTGATCATGTTCATGTGGGATTTTAAAATATATTATTGGATTCAGCTTGCTAATATTTCATTGATGATTTAATATCAATGTTCATTAGGAAAACTGGCCTATAATTTTCTTTCCTTGTACTGTCTTTTTCTGGTTTGGGGGTTAGGATAATGCTGTCCTCATAAAAAAGCTTGGGACTATTCCCTTTCCTTGAATTATTTGGAATAGTTTGAGAAGGATTGGTGTTAGTTCTTCTTGGAATGTTTGTAAAATTCACTTGTGAAGCCATCTGGTCCAGAGGTTTTGTTTTTTGGGAGTTTTTTTTTTTATAACTGCTTCAATTTCACTAGTTGTAATCTGTTTATTCAGATTCTCTGATTCTTCCTGATTAAGTTTTGGAAGACTGTATATTTTTAGGAATTTATCTATTTCTTTTAAATTGTCCAATTTTTTGGTGTGTTGTTGTTTGTGATATTTTCTTACAATCCTTTGTATTCCTTTTGTGACAGTTATTACTTCCCCTCTCATTTTTTATTGTGTTCATTTGGGTCTTCTCTCTTTTTTTCTTGATGAGTCTGGTTTAAGGTTTGTCAACTTTATCTTTTCAAAGAAGCAGCTCTAGGTTTCATTGATTTTCTGTATTTTTAAGATGTTATTTCATTTATTTCTGTTCTGATCTTCATTATTTCCTTACATCTATTTACTCTGGGTTTTGTTTGTTGTTTTTTCACATTCATTTAAGTGTAAAGTTAGATTGTTTATTTGAGATTTTTCTAGTTTCTTGAGGCAGGCCTGTAATATTATGAATTTCCCTCTTAGGACGGCTTTTGCTGTGATGCAAAGATTTGGGTTGTTGTGATTTCATTTGTTTCAAGTTATCTTTTGATTTCTTCCTTGATTCATTGCTTAGTAACAGGTTCTTTACTCTTCATGTGTTTGTGTGCTTTTAAGTTTTGGCATGATTGGTGTCAAGTTTCATAGCATTGTGGTCAGAGAAGATGCTTGATATGATTTCAGTCTTCTTAAATTTTTAAGGCTTGTTTTGTGTCATAACATGTGGTCTATCCTAGGAAATGTTCCATGTGCACTTGACAAGAATGTATATTCTGCTGCCTTAGGATGAAATGCTTTAAATATCAATTAAATCCATCTGATTTAGTGTGTCATTTAAGGCCATGTTTTCCTTGTTGATTTTCTGTCTGGAAGATCTATCCATTGATGTCCATAGGATGTTAAAATCCCTTACAATGACTGTATTATTGTCAATCATTCCCTTTATGTCCACCAAGATTTTCTTTATATATTTAGGTGCTCCTACCTTGGGTCATACATGTTTATAAGGGTTATTCTCTTATTGGATTTCACCCTTTATCACTATGTATTGTCCTTCTTTGTTTTCATTATATAGCCTTTATTTTAAAGTCTACTTTGTCAGATATAAATATTGCTACCTCAGCTTTTTTTCCTTTCCATTTGCATGAAATACCTTTTTCCATTCTTTATTTTTAGTTTGTATGTATCTTTTGTTTTGAGATGGGTCTCTTGCAGGCAGCGTATTTATGTGTCTTGATTTCTTATCCATTCATCTTCCCTATATTTTTTGATTGGAGCATTAAGCCATTTACATTTAAAATGATAATTAATAGGTATGTATTTATTACCATTTATTCTTTTACTTATATTCCTCTGTTATTGTTGTTGTTGTTGTTCTTCTTCTTCTTCCTCCTCCTCCTGCTCCTCCTCCTCCCCCTACCTCCTTTTTCTTCTCCTCCTCCTCCTCCTTCTTCTGGCATACTCTTAACATTTTTGGTAATACTGGCTTGGTGGTAATAAACTCTTTTAGCTGGAAGGCTCTTCATTTCTCCTTCAATTTTAAATTATATCCTTGCTAGGTAAAGTAGGTTGGTTTTAGGCCCTGTTTTATTTTTGCTTTTGGTTTTGTTTTTGTCATTTTGAATATTTCATGCTAATCCATTCTGGCCTGAAATGTTCCTGTTGAGAAATCAGCTGACAGCCTCATGGGAGCTCCCTTGTAGGTAACTATCAACTGTCTTTTTTATTGTTGCTTTTAAGATTTTTTCTTTGTCTTTAAACTTTGCTATTGTAATTATGATGTATTTTGGTGTGGACCCCTTTGGGTTCATCTTGTCTGGGAACTCTCTGCACTTTCTTGTCTTGTATATCTTTCTACTTTACCAGGTTAGGGAAGTTTTTGGTCATTATTTCTTCATGTAGGTTCTTGACCTCTTGTTCTCTATCTTCTTCTAGTACAACTATGATGCAAATGTTGTTACACTTCACATTGTCTCAAAAGTCCCTTAAACTATCCTCATTTTTAAAATCTTTTTTCTTTTTTTATATTTTATTGATTATGCTATTACAGTTGTCCCATTTCCCCCCTTTCTTCCCCTCCACCCCCCTCATTCCCCTCATTTAGTTTTTGTCCATAGGTCATGCACATAAGTTCTTTGTCTTCTACATTTCCTATACTATTCTTAACCTCCCCCTGTCTGTTTTCTACCTACCATTTATGCTACTTATTCTCTGCACCTTTTCCCCCTCTCTCCCCCTACCACTCCCCTGTTGATATCCTTCCATGCCTTATATAAATCCCTTTAACATTTCATATAATAAAGGCTGGGTGATGATGAACTCCTTGAACTTGACTTTATCTGATAAGCACTTTATCTGCCCTTCCATTCTAAATGATTGCTTTGCTGGATAGAGTATTCTTGGATGTAGGTCCTTGCCTTTCATGACTTGGAATACTTCTCTCCAGCCCCTTCTTGCCTGCAAGGTCTCTTTTGAGAAATCAGCTGACAGTCTTATGGGAATTCCTTTGTATGTAACTGTCTCCTTTTCTCTTGCTGCTTCTAAGATTCTCTCCTTATTTTTAATCTTGGGTCATGTCATTATGATGTGTCTTGGTGTGTTTCTCTTTAGGTCCAACTTCTTAAGGACTCTCTGAGCTTCCTGGACTTCCTGAAAGTCTATTTCCTTCACGAGCTTGGGGAAGTTCTCCATCATTATTTGTTCAAATAAGTTTTCAATCCCTTGGTCTCCCTCTTCTCCTTCTGGCACCCCTATGACTTGGATATTGGGACGTTTAAAGATGTCCTGGACACCTAAGCCTCTCCTCAATTTTTTGAACTCTTGTTTCTTCATTCTTTTCTGGTTGGATGTTTTTTTCTTTCTGTTGGTCCACTCCATTGATTTGAGTCCCAGTTTCCTTCTCATCCCTATTGGTTCCCTGAAGATTTTGCCTCATTTCCTTTATATTATCCTTCATTTGTTCAACTAATTTCAACCATTTTTCTACCCATCCTGTGAGCATCCTGATTACCAGTGCTTTGAACTTTGCATCTGATAGGTTGGCTATCTCTTTGTCACTTGGTTGTATTTTTTCTGGAGCTTTGATGTGTTCTTTAATTTGGGCTATTTTTTTTTCTCGGTGCACCTGTTACTTTAAGGGCCGGAGCCTTAGGTGTTCACCAGGGCGAGGTAACCCACGTCATTGTGTTATGACGCTGCCTGTGGGGGCAGGGCCTGAGAAAACAATGGCGCTTGCTCTGTTCTCTGCAGTTCCCCAGCTACCCACAAGCAATTTAGGCCCTTCTTTGCTGGCTCTGGGGTATGTGGACGGGCCTGCACAGTTCCAAGTCCCTGTGGGTCTCCCCAGTGAACTCTCCTGTGAGGCTGGGAGTACCTCCCACTGCCGCCTCAACCCCCAGAGGTGTATTCAGTTGTTGGTTTGAGGCTTTATTTCCCTGCGTTGGTGGGCCGCGTGATCTGTTCCACTCCCCAGCTTTTCCTCCCGGTTTATCTGCATGATAATGAGGGACCGCCCAGTCCACCATTCTCAGTCCTGGTTTCACTGAGTGCGCCTGCCACATTTTGGCCAGGTGCGCCCTCTATGGGCATCTCCAGGCAGCTGGAGCATTGCCAGTACCGCTCCACAAACCGTGTCTTGCCAAGTGCTCTCCACACAGCTCTGCCCTGCTTACCAGGATGAATGTGTCTTTAACACATTGGTTGTCGGACGTCCACTCAGTTCAGTTTTCTGTCAGATCTGGCTGTTTTTGTTTTTTAAATTGTTGTTTTTCCTCTTTTGGTTGTGCGAGGAGGCACAGTGTGTCTACCTATGCCCCCATCTTGGCCGGAAGAAGCTAAATTCTTTTTTCTTTTGTCCTGCTTTGATTGGGTCTTTTTTTCTACCATGCCTACCAAATTGCTGATTCAGTCTTCTGTTTCATTCAGCCTGCTGTGTATTCCTTCCAGTGTATTCTTTTTTTTTTTAAAGATTTTATGTATTTATTTTTAGACAGAAGGGAAGGAAGAGAGGGAGAGAAACATCCATGTGTGGTTGCCCCTCACGTGGCCCCCACCAGGGACCTGGCATGCAACCCAGGCATGTGCCCTGACTGGGAATCGAACTGCAACCCTTTAATTTGCAGCCCGCGCTCAATCCACCAAGCTACACCAGCCAGGGCACCTTCCAGTGTATTCTTGATGTCATATATTGCATTCTTCATTTATGACTGGTTCTTTTTTATGGTTTTTCATGTCCTTTTTCATCCTGTGAGCATCCTTATAACCATTACTTTATCTCTATATCTGATAAACTGTTTGCCTCCATTTCATTTAGCTTTTTTTTTTTTTCCTGGAGATTTCTCCTGTTTTTTCCTTTGGGGCCTGTTACTTTGTATCCCCATTTTGGCTGCCTCTTTGTGTTTGTTTCTATACATTGGCTAGACCTGCTATGATTCCCAGACTTCATGGGGTGGTCTTATGTAGTAGGTGCTCTGTGGGGTGCAGTGGTTTAGTCTTCTTGATCTCCTGAACTGCTTGTTCCCGGAATGTCCCTTTTGTGAGTTATGTAGGCCTTCCTGTTGTAATTGAATCTTGATTACTATTGGCCAATGTGTCCATGGAATTAATCCTAAGGCCAACTGCCTCAAGGCTCAATCCCAACCATGGCATGTGAGCTGCTGTGCATGGCTGACTGCATAAAGTAGAATTCGCCTCAGCAGTGTTTGGTGCCTGCCAAAATCTCCCTTTGGATATGCTGCTTGTGAAGTTCATTGGATCCTGCTCTGATGATGTCTGAAGGTAACGACTTGGTATGTTGGTTTGGGGCCTTCTGGAAGGGATTCTGTTATAGGCTAATGTAAGATGCTGCCTGTTATTGGTACTTGGCAATCTGTTTGGAGCTACTAATGATCCACAGTTTGTGGCTCTCTCTGCTGGTCCTGGGTGCATGCAGAAAGGACCAAGCTGCACACCAGGACTAACTTTTAATAGCACCGGGTCCCAGGGCCAGATTGGCAAAAGTCCCAATACACCCTGTGATCTGCCTCTGCCCGCCTCCACATGTCAGCTGCCTATTAGGCTCAGTCACTGAAAGAACCTCTAGCTGTACTTGAGTTACATGAGGTAGGTTCACAGTGAGTCACCAGGTAGAGGTAAGTGGTGCTCATTAGATTGACACAGGTTCAAACTCAATGCCAGTGCTGGGTTCGAGGCCACTCAGCAAATGTCCCCAGGTAAACGCTACCTGCTGTGTGCTCACACATTTTTGTGTTGGAGCCTAGTCTCAAGAAGTCATCAGGGTGAAGACAACAGTGGATTAGGCCTAAACAGACCAAGATTTGGCTGTGCAAAGGGAGGGCTCTGCTCTGGTTAGGCATGCAAGGGAAAATGCCCCCTATTCTAGAGCCACACAGCAGTCTGTCCCAGATTCTGCTGGGAGGAGATGGAGCTCAGCAAGGTAGGGCTGCTGGGAGTTGAAAGGTTGGAACTAATGTATTTCCCATGAGATGGAGTTCTGGTCAGGCATCAAGGAAGGTGGCAAGTATGTCCCTGGCCCCAGATCGACACCACTCAGTTTATCTTGGATTTTGCCCCAGCCCTGGCAGTGTGGAGCCATTAGGAGTCAGGCAAATGGGGCTTTTGGAGCTCTATCTGGAGCCAGGAGGGTAGGTCTGCTGGAAGCCTAGAGGGTGTTTCTAGAGGATCTCTCATGAGGGGGAAGCACTAGTCAGGTTCACAGGAATGGCCTCTACCCTAAAGCCACACAACTCAGTCACTGATACTCCCCGAGTCTGCAAGCCCTCTACATCCTGGCCAAGGCAGCTAACTCCTTGGCAAGGCGACAGGTTGGGGTGATTGCTCTCCCCCAGGCTGATGCCACAGGGAGGGGAGTGGTCCACCCAGAAAAGATGGCATCTGTGATACGGGATCCTGGTGGCTGTCCTCTTAACTCTCTTCCCAGAACCACAAACCCCGACTCTCCTCACACTACTGTAGTCTACTCTGCCTTCCCTCTGCTGGAGCCCAGCGTGAGTGACTTCAAATGCAATTTTGTGCATTGGCCCTTTAAGCAGGTGCCTGTGTCTCTAATGGACTCCTATCTCTCTGTGGTGGACTGAAACCCTACTGCTTTCATAGGCAGATGCTATGTGGGCACCTCTTCCTGGTTCTTGTGCTTCAGGCCGGGGAGCCTGGCTTGGGGTTTAGACTCCATGAGTCTCAGGTGGAACCCTCTGCAGCTGAGATAGCCCTTTGGAATCTCAGGCGCTGCTGTGAGTCAGAGCCAGCCCTTTTTGCATCTCTGAACTTCCTACCAGTCTCATAATCCTTGACTATAGGATTCCTCTTCAGCTAGTCTTCAGTTGGTTATTCAGCTTGATTTCTTTATCATTTAGTTGTAATTCCAGTTTGGTCCTTGTTCTCAAAATGCTAGTGACAGAAAATGAGCTGCGTATAGGACACTGATTTAGTCATTTTTTACAAGTCATCCTTGGGTAATGTTATAACTCAGGAACAATAAATA
Source organism: Micronycteris hirsuta (assembly GCA_004026765.1). NCBI lineage: Eukaryota > Metazoa > Chordata > Mammalia > Chiroptera > Phyllostomidae > Micronycteris > Micronycteris hirsuta. The sequence goes on from PVJI01005883.1 coordinate 50,911, forward strand.
GGGCATATAGCAAACAATATGGTAGGTAACTAGTTATGAAAGGTAAGTTCAATAGCCTCCTAAATTAATAAAATACATATCTTCCAATTTGTTTAAAACAAATGAAAAGTCATTTTAAAAATGTAATTCTGAACATGAAGACATGGAAGGATGTCTTTTGGATGAGATAGGGGCTGACTGAAAACTGTCATTTATATAGAATGGCACTTGTGTACAATGCACTAGGGGTTAGGGTGAGGGGCTTCTCATTGGGTCAAGCAGAAATTGTAAGGTGAGGTAGTAGCTCAACCCTTTCAACATAAAGGTCATTGCTGGTCTGCCTGGAAGACAGTAGACCAGGATTTGGGTTGTAATTTTGCCACTAAGTTACACTTGTCACTTTCTCTTTGTTTTTTCCCTCTGTCCAATGGATGTGAAGACACTCTAATTGCGACATTGGAAATCATGTGTATCTGTCACTGAGGAGAGCATCCTGTGGCCAAAGCCCAACTATGAAATGATAATAATGATACCTATCCACCCACAGCATTGTTGGGAGTTTCCAGTAAGATGATGGGTATGAAAGCTCTTCTTCTAGCTAAAAGTGTACTTAATATAAGACTAGGCTCATTATAGTAATTATACAGCATCTTCACATACTTATGTTGTTTTATTCTCACAACAAACCCTGAAATAGTTAAAGTATCAAATGTATTTTCCAGGTGAGGAAACTGAAGCACAGAGAGATTCTGTGATTTATTGGCATTAATTATAAAGTAAACTAGCAGAATCAGAACTGGACCACAGGTCTCCTGACTTGCTACCAGGCACTTTTCCTCTTAGATGTGACATTGTTGTTTTACTTTAAATCCTAATATAATCAAGAACAAGGAAATGGGGTGTCTTTTAAAGTAGTTTTTCAAGTGGCCTGAAAATAAAACAAAACAAAAAAATGTGGGTTTTTTCATTTAAAGTAGAGTTTTAGACACTCATTTATTGGGAAAACAAGGCCATTTTGGATACAATCCCTCTTGGTATCTTATTTTTTTTATGGGAAATTGCGTTTTTTTTTTTCTTGCTCTGCAGTAGGAAAATATTACCATTGTAAGTGCGGGTTGCAAATGAAAATCGTGTGGGGCACTTAGCATTCTGAAAAATATTTAAGACATTATGTTGCAGTTCTAAAATTGATCAATGCTATATTTAATAAGGCACGACAGGCCATGAATTATGGCACATTAATTCATACCCAGTGTGTCGCTAGGTACATGGCTAAAAGCTGAGTGCAGTCAATGCGACTGAACATGAATACATCATAATTCACATGCAAGAGGGTCCCACTGTAATTATAAAATGCTACAATAAAGGGTTATTTAAAAATATTTAGGTTTGTTAAGTTTTATACCTACATGATTCAGGGCATATGGTATGCTCATCAATTTAGCAGCTCATTCCCCTTTCCTCAATACCATAATTACAAGATTTACATGTTCAATCCTAGATCTCCATTTTTTTCATCAATAGGCTCCCTAAGGCTAGAAATGTTATTCTGTGGTTTTCAGTTTTCATTTGGGAAGACATAGAACTTTCTCTTAAGCTAGAAGTGCCATGCAAAAGCTGTGAGAAGCAATGTTTTAAAAAAGGGGCTTGGAATTCTCAGTTTCACTGAAGCCAGAATGGTGGTCAGGCTGGAGGGCGTAACCGCACTCACCATCCTGAGAGGACGCTGTTGATCTCTGAGGAACCGGAAACAGAAGGAAGTCTGATGCTTGTGCCTTGTATTGGAAGGAGGGTGGGTGAGATTAAGTTAAAGGGGTAACTGCTTTGGTTTGCTTGTATTTTTAACTTTGCAAACTTGTGTGTGTGTGTAGGTGTGCGTGTATGTGTGCGTTAGGAAGACTAAGTTTAATATTGGTAACTGTTGATGAAGAACTTTCAGGAAAATCCAGCCCATTTTACAAACATTAAGGCAGTGCTTCTGCAGAAGCTCTCTGAGCATCATTTTCAGTGACCCGGAAATGTGATGGAGGCTGGTGGAATTTTAGAGCAGAAAGCTCTGGGTCTTTACCCTCATGCCTAGCCAGGATACAAAATAAATGCTGTAATATGTGCAATAAAACTCCATTTTTATATAATATTTAAAAAGTATGGTATCTATGAAATGAGAAATGGCTGACTAGTTCTTAGGGGATTTTTATATTCACACTGACACTTGTGTAGCTGAATTTGTTAGAAAAATTGACCTTTTACCTCTCAACATTAGTCAGATAAGATTTTTAAAAGTACTTATATAGAAAAAAAATTCCATACTGCATTTTTCCTTAAAAATCCATTTGTATTTGCCATACCATATTAAATTGTGATTTTATTATCAATATTATTGAAGTATATTGTAAACTTTACAAGGCAAAGTATTAACATAACAGCTAGACTTCTACTATTAAAAGCCAGACAAGGAAGGATATCACTAAAATTAAGGAACTGAGTTTAATTTACATTTCTATTACCAAGACTAATTATAAGAGCTTCTACCTTGATTAGAGTCCTTAGTAAATAAAACTATGCTCAAATTTTTTAGTGTTTGAATTTCTCAAGTATCACAGGAAATTAGACTTGACCAAGACATTTAATTAATTCAGACTAAGGGTGGGAAAATGAACTTCCTTAATGATAAGCCTATAAATACTAATTAAAGATCTCTATTGTCCTGGTCATGCATTTAGTAGATGTGATTTTTAATTGCACATATTGTATTGAAACTTCAGCCATATTAAAAAATGTAAAACTAGCTCAGATTCTTTAACAACACTGTGCTTATATTGCTACTTCTGTTCTCAATTGAGTATAATGGCTCTCAAACTCCAAAGAGCATCAGGATCACCTGGAGGGCCTATTCAAACAGATGGCCCCTGCCCAGAGTTTCTGATTCAGTAGGTCAGGGTGGGGCTAAAAAATTTGCATTTCTAACAGGTTTCCAGGTGACGTTGCTGTTGCAGGTCTGGAACCACTGATGGAGTGTTTTGAATTATAGTTACCAGTTTTTTGATGGTGTTAGCGCACACAAGTTGGTGTCTGTGGAGCCCAGCAGATAAAATTGAGTCTGTGATTTATTTACTTCATTACTGATAAGGCAAATTAATAGGTCTAGATTGAAAGAAGAATGTTCAATGTGGGATCCCTTCCAAATGTCTGCCCACGGGCGTTAATAGGTCGAAGGCTTTCAGTCATAACGCATATGTGAGCAGTTCCTGGTTTATGAATGGCTTGTTTTCCAAAGTTTGTTGTTTCTTTCTGAATGTTCCACAGATGGCAGAACTAACTAGCAAAAGAAAAAAAAAACACCTATTAAATCCATATGTGGCTGATCCACAGTACCAGTCAAACTCTTATTTTCCATTAGTACTAAGAAAATGTGTTTCAAGTTGATAATTAAGATTTATAAAGCAAGTTAAATGTCCAAAGTGCTTTCATGTGTATTATCTCATTTAATACTAACAATAATCCTATTTAAAAATGTTCATTATAAGGACTGTAAAGATATATTTTGCTTAAGGTTATGTAGGCAGCATATGATGGAGTCTGGATTCGAATCCAGGATCTTTGGCTCTACACCCTGTGCCCTTTCACTTGCCATGCTATTCCTAAGGGCCACCTGGGACCTTGAGACACAGAGATCACATGACTGCACCTAGAAGTCCCAATCTCTGAATCTAAGTCAGGTTTCTGACCCTTCTTACCTGAACTTTTTGGTTTAGCACCTATTGATCTTGAACCTAGAGTTCCTACTTGTTCCTTTATACCTAATCCTTGACACTTTCCAACTTTAGCTGCCCTTAGTGGATTTGACCTCTATCCGATTGAAGTGACTTTCATTTGCTTCTCTTTTCTGGTAGTTGAGGTCCTGGTGTAACCCAAGAAATGCTTAGGAAAAGATTTAGATTTTAGGCCATGAGCTTCTTTGCCTTTTAGTTTCTGAATCAGAAAATCCCCTGAATAAAGCTACTGCTGAAGTTCAAGTTCAGCACAGAAAGATAAAGAAAACTGAACGAATTGTATCTTCTTGAAAAGCACATTCTCTCAACAGAGGCTTCTCCAGCTTTGAATCAGAAATTGACAATTATGCTGTGGACTAGCTAGAATCCCAGTATGACTAATTAATTTAGGAAAAAGCCAGATAATCACAATTATGGCAATATGCAAGGTCCTTACTCTCAATCCAGAGCACCACTGCATTAGCGTATGGTTTGAAGATCCTTTGAGATATTATTAGTCAATCAAATATGCAGCAATGTCAGGTGCTGAGTGCCAGCTGAGGATGCCAATCTGACAACGCACATTCCTGGCATTGAGAAAACTCCATTTGCTACAACGTGGATGGAGTTAGAGGGTATTATGCTAAGTGAAATAAGTCAGACAGAAAAAGACAAATACTATATAATTTCACTTATATGTAGAATCTAAAGAACATGATAAACATAAAACAGATTCATAGATACAGAGAGCAAACTGAGTGCCAGATGGGAGAGGTTGAGGGGCTGAAGAAAAAGGTGAAAGGATTAAGAAGTACAAATTGGTAGTTATAAAATAGTCACAGGGATGTAAATTATGGCATAGGGAATATAGTCAATAATATTGTAATAACTGTGTATGGTGCCAGGGGAGTATTAGGCTCATCAGGGGGATCATTTTGTAAATTATGTAATTGTCTAAACACTATGCTGTACACCTGAAACTAATATAAAATAATATTAAATGTCAACTGTAATTGAAAAATAAAATAAAATAAAAGAATGTCCTTGGGGAAAGCAATATAAAAAAGAGAAGACTCCAGGTTAATAGTTCTCAAGGCAATATTTTTTCCATATACTTTTTGGTTCATGGAAAATGATTTAGTCTTCAGTTGTCTAAATCGTCAGTTTTACAAATGCAGTGACAGAAGACAAGCAAGGTGCCCAGTAGCCTTGATTAGCACAAATATAGGGCATAATATTAAGATGAAGAAGAATATATGGCATGTCTGTCTGGCTAAAGAAATGTCAATGATAAAGGCAGAGTGGTGCCACCAGGCCCATGGAGAGTTAATATTAGTCCTCCCCCAAAATGAAAAATAATAATTAAACACTGCTTGTCAATTATTGCCAACTTAAAGAATGGCCACACTTAGATGAGCTGAGGAGCATGGGTTGCTTGAGAACAGTAAGAAAGGAGGAGGGGAAAAGGGAATAAAATAATGGAAGAGATAAGGTGAAAAAGGAGAATAATTAAGCACACGTGTACTTCCACGGAGTTGGGGCACTCATATTTCTAATTAGAATTTCAATGCAGGAGCCCAATTTAACCTTAGGGAGTCTTTATATTCATGTCACTGTTGTACACAGCAATCAATCCAGCCCTGGGATCTTATTTGCAAGTTGAATTTTTATATTACATTAGTGGAGCCCCAGTTTCTTTGTATCTTTAATGGATATATATATTTAAAGCATTAGTATGTATTTTGTCTTCTAGAAGATTCTATGCTGAGAAGAATAATAGCCATTTAGATACTGGAACACAAAAGAGTCAGTGACTTTTTGACATTAACCCATTTCTTTCTTGACAAATGCAGTCATGTACTTTTGGAGTCATCTTCTATCACATTCACTTGAGTGAATTTAGAGGAATGATCGATGTGTGTTCAACAAAACAGCCTGGCGCAGGAAGGAGTGGATGGCAAATAAAAGACCCAGAATTCTGTCTCCTGTGACTGCAGAGTCAGTGATTAACAAGCTGCTGTGTACTTCAGTTTCACCCAAATCTTTAAACTGGAATTTTTACTTTGTATTTTCCTCCTATTGTCCTCAACAGATTCATGTTCAATGAGCAATTTCTTATTCCGGAGTAGATGATAGAACCAGATTATTACTCTGTATAGTGAAAAGCTCAGTAGTTCTAGTCTTCCATCTCACCAAATGGGAAACTGTAACCAAAAAGGCCAGATATTTTTCCCCAAATCAAATGGCTGAGTAAGAAGTGATTTAAACTGATACCATGTCATGTTATGATACATCATAACACCATTAACTCCTCCCAAGCAGGAATTCATGACCTCCATGCTATTACTTTTTGGACAAACCCTAAAATAAGACCCCTATAGTGGATCAGGTCTAAGTATTATCCAGACCTGTAGTTCATCTCTGACAGTATTGGGAAGGGGGTTATTTTGTCCTACTTCTTCAAAGTCCTGATTTTCATCTGAGCTCTCAGGAACTAGGTGTTTGTTGACCTATCCATCTCATATATACATGGTTTTCTCAAGGGCAGTGTGAGTTCAGCACCAAGAACTGATATAGAGCCTTCCAGACCTTGCCAGCTCGGAGCAACAATGGTTCTCTGAAAGGTGCATCCTATGCTCCTGAGTACCAGACACAAATCTAGAAAAAAAGATTGTGAATCAGAGTAGCAGACAGGAACTGGCAGGGAGGTTGGCACTGAACTCAAGACATCCTCAATTTCTCAGTCTCAAGAGACTCTAGGAAACATTGGTCATTGCCTGGAAATGTGGCCTGGGCCACACTCTGTGGTTGGACCTGTGGGCCTAAGACAAACAAGACACCCCCCAACTGCTGGCCTTATTTGAAATGTGAAATTTCCAGTAATAACAATCATTCTTAAAGCTCTTTTTGTACAATTTAACTGGCCTAAGTCATTATGCTATCTAAGAATAAAACTTGTTAGAAAGAATTTTATACATAATCTAGATTCAAATATTTTCCTCTCTTGAGTAAGAGAATTGAAATTCACTGATCCACTTCATACATTGAAAGTAGAAAGATACAGGATTTTAAGGGGAACAGCCGGTCATGTTTTGATGGGGTGGAGGAAAGAGAGCTTTGGATGACGTTCTGGCCAGTGGGTACTGGGTAGAGGTAGCTGAAGAAGTTTCTGAACCTTAAGGAGCCTGAGACAGCTTCTGAGGGTGATTTGGAAAAGACAGTAGCAGAAGGGAATATTGGCCAAGATTAACTATCCTTCGTTCATAGGTTTTAGGGAGAGATGAAGGCGTGGGGGCGGATAGAGAAGTTCAGTTTAGCAATTTGTTCATGGGAAATGCCTTTATCTAATCCTCAGCCCTTTGCGTACCATATACTTGTTGTCTGTCTCTACCTCACTGTTCTTTAGAGAAGCTCCAAACAAAACTGTTTACAGTTAGGTGGGAGCCCACATCAAGGGAGGCACAGGTACACCAGTAAGATCCCTTAGCCTATTTTTCTTTTTACGTGCTTCTTCCCTGCCCTCTCTTCCTAAAGACTAATTATTTACATTGACTTGAAATGAGTTGTTTACCTGATTTACAATTTCAACATTGCCTGGAATTTTAATTTTCTCTGAAGATCTACTTCCTCTGCCCTGACGTGATCTCTGGACCTGATAAACATCTGCTTTCCAAAGGCAGATTAGGAGGCAAGGTAAAACAACCAGGCAGCACTTTCCAGAAGATTTCTGCATTTGGATGGCAATATCTACATATCACTTACTTGCCATATTGCAATATAAAACTGGGTATTTGAACCTCTGAGGACGGGGTGTTTGTTTATTTCATCTTTTATCTCAGGTAGTATCTCACTGCCTGGCACATTGAAGAGGCCATATAAATTCTCTGAACAGTTTTATTCAATTCACTATTATAGAAATACCTACAATATTCCAGGTAGTGGGGGAAAAGCAAAAATAAGCCACACATAATCATTGCATTCAAGATTTACATAGTTTACAAATTCTAATGAATGAAATGCAAATTATAATAGAAGTTTGAAGAAAGTGCTACAGAAGAATGAAAGTGGTAGGTGTTAAAGCAGACAAGGGAAAGCCTCATGGTGGTGACATCTGAGCTTAGCCGTGAAGGACATGGAAGAGGGGAGAGGAGATGTAGTGGAAAAGAGGAGGAAGGAACAAGATAAGCCTCACCAGGACTTAGGAAAGCATAGGCCATAGTTAAAAAGTGTCCTAAGAGGAGGAGGGTATGTGTATGCATATGTGTGTGAGTGTGTATGTTTGATAACTTCATCAAGACATGTGGGAGAAAACCTTGAATGATTCAGTCTCAGTAAATAATGAGAATCACTTAGTCACAATTGTGCATTAGTAGCTACCAGTCATTCACTGAGTGCACAACTTTGACAGCAAGGGGAGAGGCCAGTGGGAATTTCCCACCAAAAAGTATTAATGAGGCTGTCCCTTCAGCAATCCCTGTCTTCACTCAGGTTTCCTCAGAGTTCTGCTGAGCCAGCTGCCTGCGATCCCCTCTGCCCAGAATCTGGGAAGTGAGCAGGGCAAGCCCGGAAATTGGCATCTGACAGACACCAGCTGTCACAGCTGTCTTTCACAGGGTTCCACTTTCAGACTCACCCTGGGGCCCAAAATTCTGTTTCTCTGTGGCCTTGGGGTAGGTGACAATCCCCCTTTTTGATAATTTTCCTCTGAATTTCTGGTTTTCTGATTTAGGGAATCTGTTAAATAGTTTTCAACCCTCTCCCACACTGAAGAGTTGCTTGGCTTCCTGAAGGATATGCAAGGTCTCTGGCAGTGCTGGAGGCGTAGCAAGCATAAAACTTTGTGCTGTCTGGGCCTGAGGAGAGCCTGCAGACTGAAGAACACTCAGGTTTGAGAACCAGAGCGCCATGCCTCCTGGATCTGGCTCAGCTGTGTACATCCCAGGGTCACCCTCACCCATCTCCTGAGTAAAAGCAGGCATCCCCAAGAGAATGGCTTTACTGACTCCCAGGAGCTGAGGGGGAGCCGGGCAGGTAAATGTATGCACCCTACTTTGGAGGCTGGAGGAGCCCTAACCTTGACTGCAGGGGAGAGGGGGGGAGATAAGGGCCTTCCTTCCAATGCAATCTGACAAATTAACTGCTGGAGATGAGTTATGGAAGCAGAATGTGTCTCTTTACAGTACCCCAAACTCTGGGTAAGGTCTGAGAATGAGTCAGAAGTTGACAAAGAAAACTATGGGTTCTGGCAATGATAGGAAAAGAACGGCATCAAGAATATGTAGCTCCTAAAAGAAATAGAACTGCTAGTGAAAACTGAAAACAACTTGAACAAAAATTAATAAGAAAATTTGAGGTTCAAATGTAATGCAAAATTTCTCAAATATTTGGAAGTAAAAACTCATAATTTTTAGGGTTTTCAGGAACTGCTATAAAGGAAATATAGACAAAACCAAGGGGGAGGATGGAAGCAAGGGAGGGAGGGAGGTTCGAATGGGGTGCGGGGGAGTGGTGGGGAGAAAATGCAGACAACTGTAATTGAACAAAAAAATAAATAAAAGAAAAAGAAAAAAAGAAAAAATGTAAAGAAATCTTATAATTTTAGAATTAAAAAAATAATATACAAATTAAGAGAGAAAATAGTCACTGCTGAATTCTGAATCAGTGGCCTGGACAATTAAGTGGGGAGAAAAACACCTCTGAATGAAATAGGATGATAGAGAAAACAGGAGGGAAGATAAGTGATTCTGAAGGACAGATACAGGGCACTCATGATACCAACAATAGGAGTTCCATAAGGAAAATTAGGAATCAATGGAGAAGAGACAATAATTATACAAATAAAAGAAGACTATTTCCCTATGTTGAAGGAAGATTTGAACCTGAGGTACAAGGCGCTCACTCATGAGTTCCAGGCATTATTGTCAAGAATAAACAACCTAGGCCTAGCACAAGACTGTCTTTGAGCTCAAAAGATAAAAGGAAAATGATACAGACTCCAGGGAGAAGGAACAAACTATTTTAAAAAGAAGAATCAATGTGGCAATCAAACTTTTCATCTACAGCACTGGAAAACAGAACGATGTGCTGTAGAATTGTGCTCCTGAAACCTGGGTAATATTGTTAACCAGTATCACTCCATAAATTCAAAAAGAAAAAAGACCACCAAGAGGAAAAGGCAATCCAAGAATCCTGCATCCATTTAAGATACTTCTCACTTTTAGGGCAAGAGAAAAATATCTGAGGATGCATAAAAATTAAGAGATGTATTATCTATATACCATATTTAAGGAGATTATTCAAGAATACCTACAACTATAATTGAATGGAAAGAGATAGTGAATATATCTGTGTAAGCATTTGTATGTGTGTGTGTGTATAATGATAGTATGATGGGGACATATAAGTGCTAAATAAAGATTATTGAAATAAAAGTAATTTGACTAATGATGCAAACTTCAGGATTTAGTCATGGCATGGTGGAGTGGGGAAAGAGGGAAGTAAAAAAGTAAAAGCAGTCTAGTGAATAATGACTTGTTGTAATTGGTATAGATTCTGTTTCATTTATAATTTTGACCTTACTTCATCACTGATTTTTTGCCTTTAATTTTGACTTTTAAAAATATTGCATTAAAATATCAGTTTACTTTGATACCAATTTTTTTGGCACCCCCTTAAATTCTGTGCCCAAAGCAAGTGTTTTACTTGCCTTACCCTAGTGCCCAGCCCTGCCAGCAAAAAATAAGGAAACAGAAGAGAAAATATCAGAGTCACAAAGATAGGTAAGAAGAAAGTTTTAAGAAGGACGTCAACAGAGGTAGCATAGGATAAGGTTTGATCAGTGTTTATTGGGTCTGGTGCTAGGCAAGCTATACCATTTGCTGTCTGTCATCTAGCAGAGGTCAAGTTTAAAAGGGGAGATTAGGTTTTAATTTGCATCTCTCTGATGGCTGGTGATACTGAGCACCCTTTCATATATCTCTGGGCCCTCTGTATGTCCTGCTTGGAGAAGTGTCTGTTCAAATCCTTTGCCCATTTTTAATTGGATTGTTTGTCTTCCTGGAGTCATATGAGTTCTTTATATATTTTGAAGATCAAACCCTTACCCGAGGTATAATTGGCAAATATATTTTCCCTGAAGTTTGGTTTAATTCCCATTTTGCTGATGTTTTCTTTAGCTGCACAGAAGCTTTTTATTTTGATGAGGTCTCATTTGTCTATTCTTTCCTTTATGTCTCTTGCTCTAGGCGACATATTGGTAAAACTATTGCTGAGTGGAATATCTGAAATTTTCCTGTTCTTCTCTATGACTTTTATGGTGTCATGACTTATATTTAAGTCTTTTATCCATGATGAGTTTATTTTTGTGTATGGTATAAGTTGGTGGTTGAGTTTTATTTTTTTGCATGTACCTACCTAGATCTCCCAACACCATTTGTTGAAGAGGCTATTTTTTTTTTACTCCATTTTATGCTTCTGCCCCTTTGTCAAATATTTTTTAAAGATTTATTTATTTATTTATTTTTAGACAGAAGGGAAGGGAAGGAGAAAGAGAGGGAAAGAAACATCAATGTGTGGTTGCCTCTCATGTGGCCCCCACTGGGGACCTGGCCTGCAACCCAGGCATGTGCCCTGACTGGGAATCAAACTGGCAACCCCTTGGTTCACAGCCTGCACTCAATCCACTGAGCTACACCAGCCAGGGCCCTTTGTCAAATATTAATTGACCATAGAGACTTGGGTTTACTTCTGGGCTCTCTATTCTGTTCCATTGATCTATGTGTTTGTTCTTATGCCAGTGCCAGACTATTTTGATTATAGTGGCCTTATAATATAGTTTGATCACTCCTACTTTGTTCTTCTTTCCTAAAATTGCTGTGGCTATTCGGGATCATTTATGGTTCCATATAAATTTTTGAAATATTTGTTCTATATCTGTGAAATAAGCCATTGGTATTTTAATAAGGATTGCTTTGAATCTATAAATTGCTTTGGGTAGTATGGCATTTTGATGATGTTAATTTTTCCAATCCATGAACAAGTTCTATGCTTCCATTTATTTGTGCCCTCCTTAAAACCCCAATGTTAATAGCAGCACAATTTATAATAGCCAAGTGCTGGAAGCAACCAGTAAATGAGTGGATCAAAAAGCTATGGAACATTTACACAATGGGATACTACCCAGCAGAAAGAAAGAAGGAGCTCCTACCCTTTGAGACAGCATGGATGGATCTGGAGAGCATTATGCTAAATGCAATAAGCCAGGCAGTGAAAGACAAATACCATATGATCTCACCTATAAATGGAACCTAATCCAAGCAAAATATAACAAACAAGCAAGCAAAATATAACCAGAGACAAACAAGCAAGCAAAATATAAACAGAGACATTGAAATAAAGAACAAAGTGACAGTAACCAGAAGGTGGTAGGAGGGGGATAGTGGGGGAAAGAAGAGGAAAGGTCATCAAAGAACATGTATAAAAAACCCATGGACAAAGCCAAAGGGGGGTAGGATAGAGGGGGTTGGGTGGGGCAGGGGAGAGTGGTGGGGGGGGAAATGGAGACAACTGTACTTGAACAAAAAATAAAAAATTTTAAAAAGGAGGTTAGAAAGGAGGCCACAGATATAGAAAATGATTAAGCAAGGTATTACTTTTATAAATGAGAAAGTCAATTGTTAACAATTCCTATAAACTTTTGTCCTTGAGGATGACATCATGAAAATTTTTATAAAGAGAAATCACTTGGAGTTAGAGCATCACCAAAAGCAAATAGCTTCCACTCATCTTTGGCTATTGATGCAGCTCTGACTTGAAAATGGTCTTTCAAATAACTTTCTAGGAACTCCATATTTCCTTTGATGTCTCATAGCCAGGAAAACATCACAGGCTTTCAAAAATCATTGTTATCTCCCTCTCGCATAGGGTAGCCAAGACTGTGGAAAATGATGTGTTCTTCTTTCTTATACATCCTTCATTACACACACGCATTCTGAAGGAATAAAAATAGGGAACTTAGATTCCTTCTTTTTTTTAAGGCCCTCTTCAGACCAGACTCCATTTAGGGCCTGCTCTTCCTGTACATACTTTGAGAAGGGTTGCCAAGGAAACCTGAAACAAAGACGACTTCATGCACTCAAAGCGGGAAAATGTATCAGTACCTCAAATCTTTATACATTACTGCAGATTGGCAGTCTTCTTCCTTTTTCTAACGGAGTTTTAAAAAACCGTCCTAAAGCACTTTACATTTTAAAAAAAATCTGGGGTACAGTTGATAGAGAGTTTTGCCTTATATCTTCTGGCTACTTTTCAAGTGTTTTCACCATTATTTCACAGTTTCTGTATTCAAAAGTAAACATTACAATAATAGAAACCCTTAATTAAAAAAATGAAAGTTGTAAATAAAGAAAATGTAGTTTTCACTCCATATTGACTTCTGTAGCACCACCTTTAAGAAATATTGCTATGACTTACATGTTAATTTTAGAACTCCTAATGCTAGTGTTGCTGCTAGTAGAACAGATCTTCTGTTGCTACTCATCACAGTATATAACCTAATAACCTGCTAATACTTTGGAATCTTGTATACAAATTGGTTGGTTGTAGGAGTTAATTGTCATAACTGAATAAGTGTCATTTTCAGCATTGCAAATTGATATATCTGGTTTGATCCATTAGACTGTCTTTTGCATAATTTTCATAAAACGACAAGTCTGTATTGCATTAAAAAGGAGTCTGCAGAGGGAAATAAAACTCTGATAATTGGCTAGGGCCATGGGCAATGCATAGTGAAATAAAAATCAAATGGGTTGTTAATTTTTAAAAAAAGAGGGGGAGTATACTTTATAAGCAGCGGGTTATTGTGTGGCAATGACCTGGTAAAAATTAAGGAAGAATGAAGGCATACGTAGTCAGAGTGTCCATTTGGGGTTTGGAAAGGATGTCACTGAAATAGGATTGGTATGAGCGGTGGTAGTGTGTGTGTGTGTGTTCCAAAAACAAAGTCGAGCTTTCTCTGTGATCACTTTGTTCTGAAGGGCACTGTCTTGACTGTATCTTTCTCCAAAGCATTATTTTTGAGAAACCACACAACCTCCCAGGAGGAGAGGAACGCGCTGTTGTGAGAAGCAGAGGGACTTGGCCCTGCCCCCGAGTCCGATGGAGGCAGCCCACAGAGGCAGCGCTTCAGGACGGTGGCAGCTCTCATGTGATAATCATATCCTTGGAGAGTCGCAGATCCAGAGCAGTACCTCTTCCCTCACAATGCTCTAGGGTGTGATTATCTTATGATAACCATCTTAAAGATGTCTTTTTTCTTCAATTAACACATACTTCCATGAAAATTAGCTATCAAGATGAGTTACAAAATATAGATATTTAACATGACAGGTTAAAATAGTGCAGATGTCTTTATCCAATTATTGCAATTTGCACTTTGGCCAAGGAAAACTACTTGGATGAGTGATTCAACTTGCTAACATTTATAGGTTTTGTAATTATATGTGATTACCAGATTTCTTCATATTGGGCAAACGTGTGTTTCATTAGCAGAGCTACCTTTTTCAAAGGCAGACCCAGGCAGTGTCTTACATGAGTGTCTTTGGCGGCCATCAATTTGTTCTGTTTGGACCTGCCCTTTTGAAAAACTTCCCCAGGGATCCCACTATGTTTTATCCTCCATTCTGTGGTGTGCAATGAAAAGGAGCCAGGCCATTTTCTTTTTGAGCATTTGCTGGTGGAGAGTAAAACACATTTGTCTTGAGTGTACATGGGCTGGGGATATTTCTTGAGAATAAATGGGGCAGCAAAATGAGGAAAACTTTGTGTATTGTAGAAGGCGTCAGAATTGATCTGAATGTCTCCTGGTTCTTGGCAGAGTGCTCCGAAATACCTCTATAGACCGTGGGTTCTTTAACTAAAACAGCGAATTTATTCAGGTAATCCCTAATTTTCTCTCCAGCTTTAACATTCTGTGCTTCTGAAGTAAAAACACACATGCTCCTGATAGATAAACATGTTAAATGGTTGGATATTTTCTAAACTGTGCATCTGGGGCAGCAGTTCGCAACCAGAGTTGGGGACATTGACAATGCCTGAAGACATTTCTGTTTGTCACAGTGAGTGGGAGTGCTACTGCCATCTAATGGATAGAGGCCAGGGATGCTATTAAATATCCCACAATGCACAGGACAGCTTCCTTCCCTTCTCCCCCAAACTCCCCCCTGAATTATCTAGCCTCAAATGTCAAATGCTTAGACTGAGAAACCTTGGTCTGGGGCAAATTCCTTACCATCTCTAATTCTTAGCTTCCTCATCTGTGAAACGGAAATGATAACACCATCCTAAGTGTTTTTCTGTGAGGTCCAATGAAGCAATGCATAAAAAGCAGCTAGCACTGCCTGTCATGTAATAAAGATTCACTGTCTGCAGCAATTATTATTGTTATCATTAATAGTGCCAATAATATTCTTAAAATATATTTGCTATACATTTGGAAGAAAATTTCTTCCAAGTCAATGTTTTCAGTGACAACTTGAGAGACTTTCTGGACCTCCGAACACTCTATCACAGTGGTTCTCATAATCTGATCCCTGGACTTGCAGTATGAACATCACTTGGGAACACTTGAGAAATGCAAATTTTTGAGCTCCATCCCAGATCTATTGAATCAGAAACCCTTTTGGTGGTGCACAGTAAACTGTGTTTTAACAAACTATCCAGGTGATTCCGACGCAAGCTAAAGCTTAAGAACACTGCTCTAACATACCTCAGGAATAATTTCTCAAAGCGGAAACTGGGTCTCATCTTTTTAATTACTCCCAACACCTGGTTGAGTGCCTTGTATGTGGTAGGTACTTGGTAACATGATTGAATGGGATGAAAAGCTAATTCATGAGCAAGACCTGATCCTACATTTTGACAATTGTCCCCACAGCTTGGCATTGACTGATGTTGACAGACACAACTGAGTTACACCCTCAGGCCCTAATCTCTCCCTGTCTTTCTGTAACAGGTGTAAGGCAGCACGCCTGTGGGCTAAAGAGGCCACTTGTGCTTACAAGTTGAGACCTGCCAGCACAGCTCAAGTGATCCTACACCTTAGTGAGGGCCAAACAGAGGGAGAGGTTTCATTAGAAATAATTAAACTCAAATGAAACAAACCCAGGAGTTCAACACAACTGCAGCTGTGGCTGTCATCAAATCATTTCTCTTGATTTTACTGGGGGGATTCTGGAACTCATGGACAAATGTTTTGGGCATGCTTGTATGTATATTTAGATTAATGACTTAAATATAATTTTCTGAGTCTTCTTTTCCAGTGTGCGAAATTGAATCATCCTGAAAATATAAATCACATAGTAAAAATATGGAACTAGGAAAAAAACATTATTTTGAATTTATAGTCATTCTTTACTATAGTTGCATGAATTTAGAAGAGGGATTCGGATAATTAATCATAGTAAGACTTGTTTAAATCCTAGCAATATATGAGTCAACATGTTTAGTGATAGGTTTTTGATTATTGTTCTGATTTTACAGAGAGAGAGGAAGAGAGAGATAGAGATAGTAGAAGAAAGAGAGAGAGGGAGACATTGTTGCCTCCCATACACACGTGGACCGGGGATCGAACCTGCAACATTTTGGTGCAATGGACTATGCTCCAATCAACTGAGCCACCCAGCCAGGGCAGGTTTTTAAATTATAAACATGGAAAGTAAATATGAGTCACCATATTTGGAAGATTGTTCTTAAAATTATATTTTAAAAGTATCTGCTACATAAAAGATATATCATGTGTAAATTATAAAGCATAACTAAAAACTCGATACCAAGAGGTCACCGTTACACTAAGCAGTGGAATATTACCAATATCACTGAAGCTTCCTCTAGGTCACTTGTGCATTGCAAATCCCTGGCTACTATCCACCCTTCATCCAGGTAACCACTACCTTGAATTGTGCTTGAAAAAATTACTTCAATCACCTCCATAACTTACTAATTTTTAGAGTTTACTTGTTTTTGAATTTTGTTATAAATGGTATCATACTGTATGTATTCCTCTATGAT
Source organism: Micronycteris hirsuta (assembly GCA_004026765.1). Taxonomy (NCBI): domain Eukaryota; kingdom Metazoa; phylum Chordata; class Mammalia; order Chiroptera; family Phyllostomidae; genus Micronycteris; species Micronycteris hirsuta. The sequence goes on from PVJI01005883.1 coordinate 67,707, forward strand.
ATATATTTTTTCATTCAGTGTTATTCACATAGTTGTAAATTCTCTGCTGAATTATAGTCTATTTTATGACTATAATATGGTTTATGCATTATCCTGCCTAGCTTGGGGTTGGTTTACTTATTTATTTATTTACTTATACATTTGTGATGGAATGACACCAATTGGAAAATCTCCTCTGCATCTGAATATACCCTGATCTCTTCATCTGGGATACAAAGTAGTTCAACCAGCTCTTTAAATCTTGGAGTCCGCGGTGCCTTTTAGTTCTTGCTTTTTGGTGATCTGTTGGCTTTATGTACCTGTATTTTATCTAATACATTGTGAGTTCTTTGTGGGCAGAAATACATCTATTGTAATCCTATTTCTCTAGAACCTAAGATGGTACTTCACCTATAGTAGATATATCATAGGAATGGCTAAAACCAGGTCAAACTAGATTCTATTTTTTTTTTAAGATTTTATTTATTTATTTTTTTAGAGAGAGGGGAGGGAGAAAGAGAGGGAGAGAAAAAGCAATGTGTGGTTGCCTCTCACATGGCCCTCACTGGGGACCCAGCCTGCAACCCAGGCATGTGCCCTGACTGGGAATCAAACCGGGACCGCTTGGTTCCCAGCCCGCGCTCAATCCACTGAGCTACACCAGCCAGGCCTAGATTCTGTTTTTTTTAAGGAATATGTTGATTGATTTGCCTGAAAATTTCAGGGGTGAAACCAAGAAACTTCAGACTCCATTCATAACATCCAACCCCTAAGAAGAGAGACTAGCTCCCACAGAATTTCTTGGATCTACTCTAATTGGCCTGAATTGGTTTATTTGCTTATCCCTGTACCAGTGATTTTGGTTCTAGTTCTGAAATGCTATGACTTCCTTATGCTCGGTCACATATTCCACCCCTGGGAATTCTATCCAAACTACCTCTACTAAGAGTGGGAATGAAGTGGTTCTTTCAAAGCAAAAGTAGGGGGCCCAAAAGGGAAGACATAGATGTACAAATAATAAATGTCCATTATAGTAGATGCTTGATAAATTCTAGTTGAATGAAAATGAAAGAGTAAACATGGAGAAGTAAATAAATCACACAAATAGGAATTGATCAAAAGTAATGAGGTCTGAGCAAGGCTTTAGCTTATAAGATGATCCCTTTCTGATGGTAGAAAGGAGAAAATGAAAGGGAAAAAGACAAGCGTTATTATTTCACCATTAATTCTGAGACTGGGGGCTGCATGTTTCAGAGGTGCTAGAGGTAATGAGGCAATGAAAACAATTGCTCTGGGATGGCAGATAGGCATTAGTGGGATCTGGAGAGAGATTAAAGGAAGCCCAGGTAATGGGATCAATTTTAGTGTCAGGAAAAAGTTGAGTATGTGGAGGGAGGGAGATGAAGAATATGCAGGGGCTACCAATGCCAGTTCGGAATTGACATATCCAATTTAGTTTCTCCGAAGAAAAGGATCTTTATCAATTTTATGTTCACTTAATTCTACAGACTCTATTTTGGGATATGGAAATATTCCTCATATCAAAAAGACAGAAGATTAAAGTATAGGAAATATTTTCTTTTTGAAAGACAAGCTGTAGTTACTATAAAAAGAGATACACGCAAAGTATACACAGTTATCTCCCTAGATATTGTCGTTATCATCATTGTCATTATTTGGTAATAAACTTAAGTCAGAGCAGAGAAAGCGATCTCTATGTCATCCTTAAGTATAAATATAAGAGATGCTTCTATAATTGTTTTCATAGGTTCAGAGTTTGAACTTCAGACCAAGTTAAGTCTTATTTTCAGGAAGGGTATTTATGACTTCTCAACAGTGAAAATTAAAAGTAATGAAAAACATGACTTAGAATATTTCTTGTTCTCTTAAAGCTATGGGATTTTGGTTGGGGGCCGTGGATTGTTTCCACAGGACACAAGACGGTGATGAAGAACTGATGCCTACCAGGCCTCTGACTCCACACATGATCTTGTCCACTTCTCAGACCGTTGGTCCCTGTGTACTTTCTAGTTATTTGTGCTCCCTACACAGTGGGAGTTTTCAAAGATTTTATTCTTGGAATCATTTCTGTTTCTCTTCTCCTCTTTTCCAGAGGTCTTCCCTATTCTTGTTTCTTCAACTATTAACTCTATGCAGACAATTTCAGATTGCCGTCTTCACATACATAATTCTAAGTGCCAGTAGGATGTCCTCTCTGCACTTTAAACTCAGCATATCTAAATGCAAACTGCTCATCATCACTGCAGAAGAGTTTCTCATCTTGACTTTTCTATTTAATGACATAAAAGTTTCCTAGACTTGAAGCAGATTCATCAGTTTTAAAAATTGCCACTGATATGTAAGTTATTTAATTTATAACATGAACAAATGAGAGAATCTTGTCTTTCCTTTTTTATTCCTGCTGTTGCTGCCCTAGCTGTCTCTTACTGCTTCTCGTCTGCAGTAGCTTTTTTTACACCTTGCCTATCTCACCACCAAACCATCCTTTGCACCAACGTCAGGTTAACCCTCCTAAGATGCAACTCTAATTTAACCTGGTTAAAACCAAACACAAAAACACAGAGAGCTTTACTGGCTCCCTACTTTCTACATAATTTAGAATAAACTCCTCTCCAGTATTCAGTGCTCTCTACAATATACTATCAATTCATCCTTTTAGTTTTATCTTTTACTCCTCCCCTTGTTTGTGCCCTCCACTCCAGCCAATTATTCATCATTCTATAAACATTTTTTAAAATTTATTTTTTAAAAAATCCTCACTTGAGAGGGGAAGGGAAGGAGAAAGAGAGGGAGGGAAACATCGATGCGAGAGAGAAACAGATTGGTTGCCTCTCGTACCTGCCCCAACCAGGGATGGAACCTGCAACCAGAGCATGTGCCCTGACTGGGAATTGAACCTGTGATCTTTTGGTTTATGGGACAACATTCAAACCAGTTGAACCAAACCAGCCAGGGCTATACACATTTTCTTCTAACCATGCCTTTGCTCTACACAGAATGATAATAGCTCACTCTTTTATAGGACTTACTGTGTTCCAGGCAATAATCTAAACACTTTAAATATAATGATTTATTTAATAATACAGATATCCTAAAAGGTATGTATTATCACTAAGTCCATTTATAATAAGGAAAACAAGATAGAGAGGTTAAATGACTTGCCCTAAATCACATAGCTGATTGATAGTAGAACCTGACCTGGAATCCAGACAGAGCCCACACTCTTAAGTCACTATGTTGTTTACTTCCCTTCTTGTCAGATTGCTAACCATGCCTCAGTGCCCATCAAATTCACCATCCATCGGGGCCCATATAAAGGCTACCTCTTCAGTGATGACTATTTTGGTCTTCATGAATAGTTGTGCTTTTCCTCTGCTTTGAATAGCACAGCAATTTGTTTTCTGAATTTTCCCCATGATATACAGCATGCCTGGTAATTTAGTTTCTCTACACTTTTTGTTCTTCAGCTGGAGGTGACAGTCCTATGTCTTGAAACATCTAGCAAAAAGATGTCCAATATTTAATTAATGTTTATTAGAATTAATGAATGTTACTGGAATCAATAAAAGACTCATTTCTAAGCCCAGAAATCAAATCATAAACTGAAATGCTTAATGCACTTTAAAATTTTTAAAATAATTATTTGTGATATAGTTGCCATCTGTTTAAGAAAGACAGCTTTTTAGTATTACTTTATTTTTACCAACGCATGTTTTGATTTATAATTCCATACCGGAGCTATTTAACAGTTCAAATTATGACTGAAATAACAAGGGGATTTACTATGGCTTTTGCTAAACCTTGCTACATTTCACACCTTCACATGTACTTCAAGTAAAGCATCTTGAAAACTCTTCCAGGAAAAGCTCTTGAATAGATTAAGCAATTTGACCACTTCTATGCTTCAAGGTATCCATTCCTTTGCTGTATAATGCTTACCCGCACTCTTGTTATTATCCCTTGAAACATTCTTTAAGAGGGACCCAGTGCAACAAGTACTTTCACGTGTTTGGATATAATGTAGAATATACACAAAGATTTATAAATTTATTATTCTACTCAGGTGTCGCCATTAGTGTAATGAACTCCTGCAAACCCATTACCAAGCTGATGGGACCCCAAGTCTTCACATTCAATTTCAACCCTCAGTCTGGGACAAAGATAGATAAAGGCAGAGAACCAGGAATCAATTTTTCTGAAGAGGATGCCTAACCCCCTACAAAGGTAAGCCTTCATTTTGTGGGATTTCTCCTCATGACATCTTCATGCTGTCTTCTGTGTCTTCCTTGTATTGCCTTACTACAAAAATTAATATGTAGCTGTGGATTATTTTGGGAACTGTTTTCCCAGGTAACAAGAATGTAAATATGTCTATTTGCCACACAAACTACAGTAAAAGTGGCAAATATTTGGATGTTGCCAGAATCAGCAAGATAATTTCCTCAGTTTTGTGCTCCACTTTGTGGATCACAAAATGAGCCTTAGATGCACAGCCACTAATGTAGGATGACGTCGTGCTAATAAGATTGCCTCAAGCAGGAGGTGAAGTTGAGATTTCTGCATATAAATCAGGTGAGAAGCAATCAAGCGGCACCTACTTGAAATCAATTGCTTGAGGCTCTGGATACCTAGTGGAATTATATATTTTTATCAATGGATTTTAATTTTTTATTTAAAAGATTCCTATGCATAGTAGACTGTGTATGTGAATTCTGGCTTTAGCGAACCAGGAAACATTTATTACAGAGGGTAAGTCCCTTGAAATTGTTGTTCTTGAAATTGTACTATTGACCCACAGCTTTAAAATCAAGTATTAATTCATAGTCTCCGAGCCACAGAATTTGTTTTGGCTAAAATTGCACCAATCCCTGGTATTAGAGGGAGAAGGGGAAAAGACCCTTAAAGATTAAGACCTATGAGAGATAGAATTGAGGAGAAAATTATGGCCAGGATTGTTCTTTGTTGAATAGTCCACCTGTCTGGGGAAGTAATTCTGTACCATGAAGTCCATGGATTGCAGTGTGATATCCTTGTAATTCTGGGTACAAGACTCCTCCTGGCCAGCTAAGCCAGTAGAATTAAATTAGATCAATAGGTGACAGATGTCATACCTAGTTCAGAATGCCATTTTGTTGATGGTCAGTATGCCGTTATAATATTTGAACGCTATAATACCCTGCAATGGAGTTCTTGTTATTTTACATGATCAAATTAAATGTTTCAGTTTTACTTATTTAACTTTATTAATTTATATAGAAATATATGTTATAATGATAATTATTTTTATTATATTTAATAATATATTAATGTTAACTCCTATTTTCTCAAAAGAAATTTATTTAAATGTATAGAATAACAAAAGAAGATGGTGGGCTTTAAAAAATGTTTCATGGATTCAAAATATTACATAAAAATTTTAATCATAGATAATAATGCTTCCTAGGAACAATGACAGTATTTCATTCAAGTCAATTTAGCACATATTTATTGAGTGGTGATGAAGTGCCAGGTAGCGTATTAAGCAGGTACTGCGATGCTGAGCAAGTAAGATGTAGTCTCTACCGACAGAGGAGGTTTTTGCGTAGGAGAAGAGGCATTTATAAGACACAGAAGTGTTGCACAAGAAATTTTTATTGATGTAATTTTTATTTATATAATTGAACTAAATACCCATTAGTCTCTGCACCCCTCAGTGGGGAGGGGGTTTCAGTCATCATTGTAGCAAATATAAGGTTTGGCGCATGGCAGTTTCTCAACCAGCATTTGCCAAATGAAAGAAGTGGGTGTATTTAGCCTCAGTCATTATATTTTTAAAACCAAAAATTGTCATATCTTTGTGAGCCCTGGCACTTTTTATAGAAAAATGAACACAATAGTTATTATTTATTTGTTGTTTATTCAGTCCCAGGCACTATGCTAATAGCTTTATATATGTAGTCTTATTTAACCTGCACAATGACCCTGAAGGGCAGATGTTATTTTACAGATGTTGAGATTAAGCAAAGTCCAGTAACTTGTCTAAGATCCCATAACTAATAAATGGAATATTTAGGATTTAAATTCAGGGTTGTCTAACTCCAAAGTCCATGCTCTTGACTTCTACGCAGAACAGTAGTTAATACTCTTTTTTAAAAGCCAATAACTTTCAAGAAACAGTTTATGAAGTTTTCAGAGTTTTACTTCCATAACAAAAAATTTACTAAGACTAGTGTTGACTGATTTCAGTCAGGGGTACAAATAGTATTGGTGTTGACAGAAACTCAGCCCATCTGGTCGTACAGCGTAGTCTGTGGTCTTATTCCCGCAGTGCTGGGCAGCAGCGGTGAATCTAACTGGGGAGCAGAGGGGTTGTAAGGGCCTGGCGAGGCCGGACTCGATTGCTGAGGAGCAGGGCTCATCGTAGGCTGTCAGGTTTGTGTGGAGATATGAGATACTCGTTGGCACAACCACGATAATTGCTTTTTAAAAACCTTCTCCCAGTCCTGCCACACCTTTTATTTTTGTCATACCTCTTCAAGTGGTGGCTCCCTCTGCATTAACGTAGGGCTGTGGGGGAGCCTCTGGGGCCTAGAATTTCATGGGGCAGGTGGTGGCCATGAGGGAAGGGAGGGGGATGCTGTTTCTTTCTTGACACACTTGCAGCTTTAGTATCATTAGGAGAAACCCAACAAGACATTGGAGGACTATGTGAAACTCATGAGGTCACATCTGAAGATCTGCCCCTGCAGCAGGACTCTCAGGCAGTGGGTAACCATGTTAGCAGCATTCTCTATTTTTCTCTCAGGATGGGATGCCCTCACATTGAGTTAATGGGTCCTAGTGAAAAAGTACTCCCAAGGCAGGAGGCTTTAGTTTCTAGGACTTTACCACTAACTGCCCAGTAACCTTAGAGTAGTTACTGCTCCTCTATGGGACCGTTTCTTCCTCTATGACATGTGGAGATGGGATTAAATAATTTTAAAATCCCTTATGGCCATTAGAAAGATAAACAGCATGTGGAGACAAACTTGAGTTAAAGCAGTTTGAAGTAGCTTTGTCACTTTGTTAGCTGTATAAATCTAGGCAATCACTACACAAACACACTCATATGCAATACTGAAATATGAATCACACTCTATCTACCTTATAGGGTTGTTGTTATAATCAAAATGATATAATAGTTATGAAAATATTTCATATACTGGGAAGTGCTTTGTAAAATTAAGATACTGTTAAAATTTATATTTTTTTTTGTCTAACTATACATACATATTACTTGTGTAATTGGAATATGATGTTAGATAGCATTTGGGAAGCCAAGGTTTAGCCGTTCTCACTTTATTATATGTTCATCTTAAAATGAAAAGTTCATGGACATCTTAAGCTGCCAAGCAACCCCCTGAACAAGTAGTAAAAAACCACTTCTATGCACCATAAGGTGCAATAAACCCATGCAAAGTCAGATGAAAAGAGATTTAAAGAATTGAGAGTTTGCTCTGGCTGGTGTAGCTCAGTGGATTGAGCATGGGCTGTGAACCAAAGGGTCACCGGTTCAATTCCCAGTCAGGGCACATGCCTGGGTTGCAGCTCAGATCTCCAGTGGGAGCCATGTGAGAGAAAACCACACACTGATGTTTCTCTCCCTCTCTTTCTCCCTCCCCTCCCTTCTGTCTAAAAATAAATAAATAAAATCTTAAAAAAAAGAATGGAAAGTTTAACACTGGTGTTCTTTTTAGCTTTTTGCATGTGTAAAATCTATACCTTTTCTTTGGAAATAATTAAAAATGTCCATTTAAAAAATGAGGCACTATGTATTCAAAATTAAAATGTATGTTTTAATATTTATGACTTTATTTAAAATGACAAGCAAATTCAACGATGGGCATAAGTTACATCAACTTACTGTTGCCCTCATGTCATTACTTGGATTGGGAGAAAAGTCTCAGGAGGAAATAAGTATCTTCATCGTTTGCCTTGTAAATCTAGATGATTCAGTGGATGCAGTTACAATGGGTTTCTTCCTAATCGTTATTCTTCTTAAACTGACTTTAAAAATAACATGTAGAATTTGAGTTAAATATGATCCTTATACATGCAAGCAAGTTGGAAGCACTGAGGATTCTATTTTGTGCCAAATCAGAATGGCCAAGTTTCATTGCTTTTCTGCCTTTTGGATAAGATCAAGTGCAGAATGCCCAAGTTTGAGCAGGCAGATTCTCTGGAGGTGACCACAATGATCACTGCCAGGTGGGGGCAGCAAAGAGCTAAAACCCAGAAGGCTTGGAAAACCCCTGTGAAGGTGCCTAGGTAGTAGTAAGCCAGGAGCGCCAAAAGTAAATGAGAGAAACCAGAGTCCAAGAAAAGGTATCACCCAAAAGTTCCAAAATGAACGTGGGTGGGATCCCAGAAGTCAAGACAGAAGCACGGAAGGAGGACAGAAGAGAAAGTGTGAATGATTGCTGAATCTAGAGGCCAGTGAACCCTTCCGTGGTGGTGGCTCCGGACTCTGTGGCTGACATACCAAGCCTCAATAGGCTTGCTCCAGTGGACTGGGGCTCTGACACAGACTTTTCAGTTAAGGCCATGTCCCCTGCTCTCTTCCTTCCAGTCTCTCCAGTTAATCCGTAAGTGCCACTCTGTTGAGCCCTAAGAGAAATAACATCTAACCTCTACCATTCAGGAGTTGTATAGATTTTTATTATTTATAAGAAAAAAAGAAAATGGTAGAATGTAGTAAAAATATACTCTAGTAATTATGCATTCCCTCATTTATTCATTTGTACCAAGCACTGAAGAAGCAATGGGCTTCTAATCTGGTAGATAGACAGATATTAATAGTATTACCCAAAGAAATATTATTATGAAGGAAAAGTATACAGGTATGTAAACACATGTATGTTATCATGTCAGGGGTATCAGACTGAGGCTGATGAATCAGGGAGGGCTTCTCAGAGGGAGTGATTTTGACATTTCTTAATTTATGCAAATATTCAACATAAATCTACATTTTAATAATTGCTCTGTAAATCACAGTGCTATAAAACAATGAAGTGGATTATGGTAAATGCAAGTAAGTACTTATCAAAGGCATATAGGAATTAACCCTGAAAATAATGTTTTCCATTAATATATTTTAACAATAATGTCATTAAATGAAAAGATTTTCTTATGACAGAGATAATTAAATGTTGGAAAGCAAGTAATCTGTTTAATATCAAAAGAAAAAATTGTGTGGTTTCTAAAAAATTTAAAAACACTGTTAACAGAGAATTCAAAAACATTTGAAATAAAAAGGCAATATAAAAAAGCAGACAGTTACTTGAATTAGCCCTTAGAAAAATTTCACGTCACCTTAAAAATCTTATGTAGGTTTGTTCATAGAATGTAAAGTTATGAATTTTATAATTAGAAGGGGTTTTATAGTTATTCTCTTTAATCCCCTCAACTTACAAATGATGATACTGAGAGTCAAAGATTTTAACTGACACATTTTTAGCAATAATACAAGCCAAGAATATTTGGGAAAAATGAATTGGTAACTCAGTAAAAAAATACACCCCTGATTTAGGGAAAAACTTCATCTTTTATAATATACAGAAATATTTATAGAGTTTGAATGTAAATTCTAGTTCTGCATTAAAAATAATGAACATAATTTTAAAGAAAAATTTCTTTTATCTTGCTTAGAAATTTAAAAAACTTTACATTAATCATAATGTAGAATTATTAATTATACATATAAGGGAGGAAAGGAGTTGATTTCTTCAACAACATTTGGTAGAGATATATGAGAAAAAGCTTATATATTTTAGAAGGAGTACACAAGTATCTTCTTGCATAAAGTTTTTTATTTTCTAAAACACTTCTCAGATTTACTCACATGGTTCTTATAGAGAGGTAATAGCAGCCAGAGCCAGTATCTTCAATTTGTAGCATAGTGAGGTTCAGATAGGCCTCAGAGTTAAGGGGACATCCAGGTGCTCCTATATCTGTAGAGTATGAGGAAATATGGGAAGCTAAGAGTTTTTTTTTAAGAGTCTATAAAAAGTAAACAATGTTCAGTCATACTTGTAAACATGAAGTTCGATACCGAGATCTCTAAACTGTGTATTGTGAGTGAAATATTTAGTGAGTAAGAAAACATTGAAACCAACACCTGCTGTATTTAACTGTGAAAGATCAGGAACAAGATGAAGACGTTTGTTCTCATTACAAACGTGTAAGCATTGTGCTGGAGGTTCTAGTCAGGGCAATTAGGCAAGAAAATGAAATAAAAAGGCATCCGAACTGGAAAAGAAAAAGTAAACTATCTCTATTTGTAGATGATATCATCTTGTATGTGGAAAATCCCAAGGAATTCACTGGAAACTTAGAATTAATAAACAAATTCAGAAAAGTTGCAGGGTACAAGATCAATATATAAAAATCAACTGTATTTCTATGTACTTGTAATAAATAATCTGAAAATTAAATTATTATAACATTAGAAATAAATACTTAGGAATAAATTTAACAAAATAAACGCAAAATTCTGAAAACCATAGAGCATTGTTAAAAGACATTAAAGAAAACCTAAATGAATGGAAAGATATTCCATGTTCATATTTTGAAAGATTTCATATTATTAAGATGGCAATGTTGTCTAAATTGATTTATAGATTCAGTACGGTTCCTATTGGAATCCCAGTTAACTTCTTTGTGAAAATTGACAAACTGATCCTAAAATTCACGTGGAAATTCAAGGAAACTAGAACAGCTAAGCACTTTTGAAAAAGAAGATGAAAGTTACAGTATTTACACTTCTCAATTTTAAAATGTACTATAAAGCTACAGTAACCAGATACTGTGATTCTGGCATAGCAATAGGCCTGCAAATCAATGGAATAGAATTACGAATCCAGAAATAAACCTATTTATAGTCAATTGATTTTTGACAAGGGTGCAAAAACAATTCAATGAGAAAGAATATTCTTCTCAACAAGTGGTGTTGGGACAACTGGATATCCGCATGCAAAAAAATGAAATTGGATTCTTAGCTTCATTTAAAAACACTAACTCAAAATGGATCAAAGACTTTCATATAAAACCTGAAACTATAAAACTCTTAGAAGAAAATAGGGGTAAATCTTTGTAAGCTTAGTTTTGGAACTGGTTTCTTATACATGATACTAAAAGCACAAGCAACCAAAAAGAGTAAAAAAGATAAACTGGACTTCATCAAAGTTAAAAACTTTTCTGCTTTGAAGGACACCATCAAGAAAGTGAAAAAATAACCCAATGATTGGAAGAAAGTATTTAGAAATCTTATATCTGATAAGTGATTTGTAGCTGCAATATGTAAGAAATTTTAACAACTCAACAACAAAAAAGAAAGCCAATCAAAAAATAGGCAAATGCTCTAAATAGACATTTCTGCAAAGAAGAGATACAAATGGCCAATAATCCCATGAGAAGATTCTCAACATCATTAGCCATCAGGGAAATGGAAATAAAACCCAGTGAGGTACCCCTTCACACACACTTGGATAGTTATATTTGAAACAAAGAATGCGAATGTTGGCAAGGATGTGGAGAATTGGAACCCTTGCATAGGTTCCTGGGGGGAATATTAAATGGTGCCTTCATTTGGAAAACACTCTGGCTGTTGAATGTAGAGTTACAATATGACCTAGCAATTTTATTCCTAGATATACACTAACCAGAAATGAAAACATATCCACACAAAAACATGTATGTAAATGCTCATCACATCATTTTTCCTAATAGCCAAAAAGTGGAAACAACTCAAATGTTCATAATCCAATACATGGATAAATAAAGCAAGATGCACCCACACAATTGAATATTATTCATCAATAAAAATGAAGTACTGATACATTAACATGATGTATCCTTGATGAATCTTGTAACAGGATGAACCTTGAAAACATGCTAAAAGTGAAAGAAACCAGTCACAAAAGAATGCATATAATATAATTCTATTCATATAAAATGTCCAGAACAGGCAAATCTGTAGAGACAGAAAATAGACTAATGGTTGCCTAGGACTGAGATTAGTAGTGGGAGAAAAATGAAAAGTGACTGCTAATGGGTAGGGGGTTTCTTTAAGAGTGATGCACTAAAAACCATTGAACTGTACACTCTAAGCAGGTGGATTATATGTTATGTAAATTATATGTCAATAAAGCTGTTGTTAAAAGAAGAGGACACTGGACCACCCTGACAACAATGAACAGGGCCTTAGTGATGCAGAAGAGGAGGCAGGTAAGGCTTCAGTACCACTTTGGTGACTCGCATCTGGATCCTGAATGCCTTTTGGCATAAGGAGCTCACTGACAGTGTCTGTCTGAAGCTTCCTTTTCAATCCCTCATCTTTTGTCTGAATTCTTTGGGTTCTTTGTTTGCATGACAGAAACCAACTTAAGGTATCTCAATAGCAATGGGGATAATATAAGGATATAGGTTCATCTTATAATACCCTAGAGAAGGGTTACAATTGGTTCTCTGTCTCTCTCTCTCTCTCATGATTTTCTCTGTTCTCAGTCCATAGGGTGGAAGTTAGGCATCTTTTGCATCCGTCTTACCCATTCTCACTGTAGCTGCAATAGAAATGGACTGGCTTCTCTCAGTCTCATTTTCATTTTGAAAGGATCAGGAATCTGAATGGCCTAGCTCAGGTCAGTTGTCCTCTTTTAGTTTAATTAGCTATGGTCTTGGAGCGTGGTCACACATAAATGTCTTCTGGATGCCCACTTTAATGAGTCTGAGGACAGTTTGGGAAAGGGCAATGGTTTGTGAGTTGAGATATTTGAAAGGGAGTCTAGCATACTTAGGCAATACTAATAATGATAACAGTAACAATAATGATAAATTGAAGTTATTAAGGACCTGCCTGTCTTAGCACTGTTAGGTCCTCTTGAGGTCATATCATTTGTCCTATTTTGTAAATGAGGAATTTGAGAAATTAAATAACTTGCCTAAGATTTCACAAGACTGACTCTAGTCCCCTGTCACATGCTGCCAGTTTTCAATAGCTCTGTCCTTCTAGCATAGCCTAGCTCAGTCCAGCCTCTAGCTTTTTCTTGTAGCTTGTGAGGACACAGTGAAATGGAGAAGACAACATTGACGGTGGTTATTCTGGTTATCTATTTCTTTTTTTTTTTTTAAGATTTTTCATTTATTTTTATTTTTAGAGAGAGGGGAAGGGAAGGAGACAGAGAGGGATAGAAACATCAGTGTGTGGTTGCCTCTCATGTACCCCATACTGGGGGCCTGGTTGGCAATCCCGGCATGTGCCCAGACTGGGAATCAAACCAGCAACCCTTTCATTCATAGGCCAGCACTCAATCCACTGAGACATACAAGCCAGAACTGGTTATCTATTTCTAGCTACTCTAAAACTTAATGGCATATGTTAACAATTTATTGTGATCTCATAGTTCTGGAAATTGATTAGGCTCAGCTGAGGTGTAACTTGGGCATCTCCTGGAAATTGCCATCAGATGATGTCTGGAGATGGAGTCATCTGAAGGTTTGACAAAGTTGACCATCCTAAGTGGTTTCTTCCCTCACAGGTCTGGTGCCTCAGTGTTTTCCCATGTGATCTTCCTCTCCAGAGGAGGAGCCTGGACTACTTACACAGAAGCTCGGAGCTCCATGAGGGAGTTCCCCACGAGTAAGCATTCCAGGGAGGAAGACAAGGTTGTCAGTTTTTCGAAAGACCATATCTGGAACTAGCACAGAATCACTACTATATCTAGTGGTCAGAGCGGTCACAGGGAACCCAGATGCTGGAGACCGCATGAACACAGGAGGAATAAAGGAATTACGGAAGCTATCTTTGGAATCAAGCTACCACAGTGTTAGGGAGGAAGTAGAGATAGAATCAATATATCAGTAGGAAAGTTATGAGGTTGACAGAGTAGGGTCTTTCAAGGAGAACATACTCTTACTCATAGGGTCTGCTGTTCTCTACACCTGCCTTGGTGTAGCCATGGGGGTAAATTTCCAAGAAAGCCTTGTTAATGACACAGTTCCTCCAACTATCTCCTCATCATGTTTCATGTTAGCAAGACATGATGCCTTAGGTAGAGATACTAGTTTTATCCTCTGATTCACAGTCTGCTCCTGAGTTGTCCTGTGGGCATAATTATCCTAAGAGTATAATAAAGCAAGGTCTGCAGGAGCCTGAAACGCCTACTCAGTTCCTCTGCCTGCAGAAAAATCATAACAAAGTCATAACTAAAGTATTTCAGTAGGGGTCTGACCTATTTTTAAAGACTTGAAGAGGAGAAGGTTTCATAAAACCCTTTGGAAGCCCACTCTGAGATAATAGTCGTTCATGTGTGTGGCCTGAGTCCTCTGTGCTGGGCCAGTCATCCCTAAACCTGACTCTGTCCTGGGAGAGAGAGTGCTTGTGCACTTCAGAAGGAAGTTATTTGGATGAACTAATGAATGGTTTCAAATGGCTTTGAAAATATAAATTGTTGCATAAATACTTAATGTCTATATAAATACATTTGCTTCAATCTGAGGGGGTCTCTGGATTTTTGATAGGTTTCAACCTTATGGAATATTTGAATAGTGAAGATAATGCTTCTGCTAAGTGAAGATAAAATGATTCTTGCCTCTATTATGTATATTATTTATTGCAAAGGCTTTTCTAAAATAGAAACATGGCAAATCTTAGAGAGAAAAAAAGTATTTCATGGTTTCCTTAGATTTAATCTACCTCAACCAGGTCTGTGTTCAACACATGCTTTTAAAAATATATAATTTATGGGTATTATTGGTGTTGGAAAGTAATGTGCAAGTGCTTTCATGCATGTGATGTTTTCTTGGGGGAGTGTAGAAATGGGAAAGAATTGACACTGCATTTTCACATGATTTTCTTTTTCCTCCTCTTCTATTTTAAGGCATTATTTAAAAACAAAGGAAAAAAATGTTTGGGGATTATATTAAGATCTGCTTCTTTAGGTAAATTCTTTTCACTCATCCCTTTCTGCTGATGGGGGCTAGCAGAAGATACAGGTGCATCATACATGCAACTGGGACATGGGGCTGTCACATCTCTGCCGCATGAGCCCCTTTTCCTGAACTTGGTAGTGAGACAACACGATAGAGAATTATTTGAGATTTTAGATTCAGTGGAATTACAGAGAGTAGAGGTGAATAGAGGAGCAGAGAGCATCTATGTGGGAGAATTGTTTAGGAAAAGCTGCAGGAAGGTTCCTTATAGGGGCACTATGCTGCAGCCTTGCTGCCTTCACCAGCTGGTGCAGGATGCGTTGAGCCTCATGAAAGAGTAAAAACAGGAGAGATGGAGGGATGGACTGTTCTCCCTGAACATGAAACTGAGCCCAACAGATCCTCACATTCTTTGAACTTCTATGTGAGGAAAGGGAGTCTGATAAATCTCCTTTATCCCTTTATTCTTTCCATTGTTGAGTCTTGAGTTGCAATGATCCAAGGTGGTGGGAAGAATAAATTAAGCAAATTGATGCAGCCTGCCATCAGATGAAGAATGTACTGTCTCTAGGAACTATACTGGAGAGTTGTTTTATAATTAACCTGCAAATGCCACATTCAAATTTGATTAATATGATGTGGTCAGTAGGTAAGCTTGAGTTTTTGTTTTTTATAATCAACAACAGGCCCTTCTCTGTGTGTTTGCAGGAGAATGTTTAACTAATAGAAGTGGCACAATGTTGAACAATACCATGGTCAGAAATTTGACTCTGTGTCATAAATAGAATGTATAAAATGTTTCACTATATTTATTATGTAGATACATTGACTTAGGTTCATGTTTAGGTATTATAAAATTATATGTATATGAATATATACATATTATATAAGGATTTTATAGATGTGTTTATGTATATAGTGGTACATGTATATACATATTTATAATATGAAGTCATCTACTTATTTCACCAGAGGGATTTGGTTTTCATTTAGTTCCTAACCTGTTCTTTTAATTGGTATACATGATAGATTCTGGGTTATAGATTATTTTCTATTGCATTGGTAGATTACAGCTTAAACCTAAAGTTTAAAGATTTAATTTTCTGTTGTTCTTAATGAAATAACCAAAGCAGCAATTCCCTGTGGTGGGATATGAAAAGTAGTATATAGATACCTACTAAAACATTTGCAGACCTCCTCAGTTTTCTGTTTTTAATGTGATGAAAATTTGTACAAATAACAAAGAAAGAATGTCATGGTAACAAAAACATTTCCTATACATGTATTTTACAAGGAAGCTAAATCAAAGGTCTTCAAAGAATTACTAGGGTTCTTTCTAGGAGGTTATTGACAAATATGTAGTTTGTCTCTGGAGTTTGTGCCTCTTTCACAGATTGGTGTATTTGTGATCCCACCGGCAGAATAAGTGTCTGTAATTCATTTCTCCTTGTTAACTAGTGTGCCTTTGTGTGTAGGATGATTGGCAGCAAACTCGGCTGAGTCCCAACGGATGAGCTTGTTAGCAAAACCCTAGCATCCTATCTCTAATAAAGCATATCAGCAGTACATTTTGTCCTATCTATTAGCCTCTCTGTTTCTTTTTTTTGTGAAAAGCTGAGTGTCCCTTTGAAGCAATGACAAATAAACCCCTGAACTGAAGTGCTAGGCTGCCTTACGGACAGCTGGATAGTAAATGTCACACCGTGTAGAGAATGCCTATTATCAGAGTGAGCCATTTGTTCCCGGCCTTTCAGTATCTTAATGTAATACAAAATTGCTAAATCAAGCCCCATGTCTGTGACAGAACATAATTAATGAGAAAGCAGGAGCCAATTCAACACTCTTTATTGGGACCTAATTGGCTCAGGCAACAGAGTTGTCACTCAACAAGAGACTTCCTTTAAAGCAATTTTGTTCTTGGTTGTATTACAGAGCCTATTAAATTGTCCCCTCCTTGATCACACAAAGAAGTATCTGCATGCAATAATTAGCTTTTCCAGGGGGAATTTTTTTTTTAACTCGTGCAATCCTGGATCGTTTTTAAAACTGTCTGAGAAAACACCCTGGCCGCGGGGATGTGCTGCCACACTGAGCAGCACGGCAGGCTTTTCCCGTCCGCCCAGGCGCCGGAAGCTGTGCTGTGAAAGACGAAAAGGAGCCTCAAGAAAAAGAGAAACATGTTCAAATGTGGAAGGTGGGGGGAAATAGAGGCAGTGGGTAGAGGAAATTACTTTGATGGGTAATCAAAACTCACTTCATCAGCTGCAGTTAAAAGGAGCAAAAAAAAAAAAAAAAACTTCTATGTACATATTTAATGCATAGTTAGTTTTTTTATAGCCATACCCAACTCACATAGAAAAGAAAATGAACAGAGCTATGGCAGGTGGTGGAGGTTAAATGTACACAAATTGTCTGGAGAAACATCAATTCATTGGACCATATCTCAGAGTTTTAGGGGTCACATCATTTCAAAACCAGCACAAATATTTAATAGCATGTGATTATTACAGTCTAAAATTTCTTTTTGGGGGGGATTATGTTCTCTCCCTTCTTCTTATTTAACAAATCTCAAATCTCAAAATAAATTTAGTTCTGATATATATGTTATTTTTATAAATCTCTCTTTATTTGTCACAGTATCACAGACTTCAAATGCATGTGTGCCTTTTCCTAAGTTTTAAGATGAGGTGACCGGCTGACCAGGGGCTGCGGAGAACTGAGCTCAGAGGTGACCCTCGCACTTGCCTGCATTCGGGTAAAAAGAACACAGCTGGCTAAGCTCAACATACAGCAAATGGGAAAGTTGTAGGGAACATGCTTTAAAACAAAAGAATTAGGTGATAAAGAGTACAAGTGTGAGAAATGCAACAGTTGATTTTAGAAAAAGGTTGATTTAAGTGACAACACTTTCAGTAGTCTAAATAAAGGCAAGTATGTGGTCCCTTTCTTTAAAAATCTGTCAATATCTCCCTTCTGTGCCTTCAGAAACAATGCAAAGACTGTCCAGTTTTCATGGCAGCAGCATTTGTATGGTTTAGAGAGAGCTGTTTGGCTCGGCATTGTTACTTTCCTCAATGTGGAAGAGGCAGATACAAGGGCAGGAAAGAAGACAGATCTCTGAAATAGAGGAAAGCTGTTCTGTTCTTGCTGGGCTGTGCTGTGTGGTTCAGAGGATGTTTGCAGCTGCTGAATCCCGGGACTGTGCCACAGCGAGGATGGTATTATGCGGTGGGCGCTCACAGTGTCGCGTATTTTAGATTTTCTAGCATTTGCCGACATATTAGATGTATTGGTTAATTGCAATTTGCTTGAGCATATAGACAGAATTGCTGGGTTATCCCTTTCTCAAACCTACCTCTAAACATTGAACAGAATCAGATTCCTGAATGCAGTCTAGATGTTTAAAAAATATTAGCTGTTATTCAGAGGGTAATAGAATATAAAACCAACAGCAACACAAAAATATTAGCCAATAATGTCCTTTCCCAGGTGACTCTCAAACCTTGTGAATGCACACATTCTCAACAAAGATTTATTCGTCTAGTGGGGAGCACATGCTAATGACAGCAAGAGCTGCCAGGATCTAATTTGCTTTAATTAATCATTTATTTCATAACATGGCGATTCTTCCCCCTCCCCTGCTTTTTTTAAACTGTCTAGATTATTTTAAAACATTAGATATTACACTGTGGATAGCTGATGAAACTGAAATTGAATGCTGTAAAAGATTAAAAATTCATTTAACAGTATAAACATTTTAGAGTGTAGAATGGTGCCGATTAGGTCAAGTGATGAAACAGTCACGGAGCCGAGAGAAGAAAATATTGTCAGAGGGCACTCAA
Organism: Micronycteris hirsuta; assembly: GCA_004026765.1. Classification (NCBI taxonomy): domain Eukaryota; kingdom Metazoa; phylum Chordata; class Mammalia; order Chiroptera; family Phyllostomidae; genus Micronycteris; species Micronycteris hirsuta. The sequence continues at coordinate 86,495 of PVJI01005883.1, forward strand.
ACAGCAGAATTTAGTCTAATTTAAACGTTGTAGCAGACAAAAAAAAAACCCATTAACTAGACATCCTATTATAATTGCTCTTTGGTATTTTAGCAACACAGACTGGTAAGAAGTCAGAACCTGGGTTTAAACACATGTACTCATTTAACTGTACAAAAAAGCTTTGGTTCTGACTGGAATTAGTTCCCATGGTTAGACCAAGGGCCTTCAGTAGAGTACTGAGGCTGAGTCAAGGCCACACTCCCTGGCACACTGAAGACAATTACAAGGACTATCTGATATTCCCAGGAGAGCCAAGACTCCAGATCATCATCATACCCTTCTAAGCAAAACATCTGTGTTCAGAGGTCTTGCAGTTTACTCCATCTTGCTGATGCCCTGATGGACAATTTCAGCACTTAATTCTTACCTTTGTCATTATAAGCCTCTCCTACTAACTGCTGAGCTGTAGCTGGTGGGATTTAGCTCAAATCAATGTTCAGAGTTCTCTGAGAGTACCCCATTGTTGACAGGAGAATCCTAATCTCCTTTAGGTGTCACCCAAGGCCCCATCAATGACCTGAGCCATTCATAGACAAATAGATGATAGATCGATAGATAGATTAAAGATAGATAGATGTAGATAGATAGATAGATAGATAGATAGATAGATAGATAGATAGATAGATCTCTAGCTTCCTCTTGGCCCCCAGCACTTTCCTCACCATTGATGATGCACTCTATGTATTGTAATTCTCAGTCACATTCCTCTAACTCAAGTCACCATGGCTCAGCTTGAATGTTACTCCTCAGACAAGTCTTGCCTTTTTCAGATGTGTAATGCTTTCCTTATAAGGTTGCTATGAGAGTTAAATGAGAGAATTTATTTAGCTGAGCTTGGCACATAGAAGGCACTATGACAGTATTAGCTATGAGTATTAAGCATTTTCTTTCCTATATTGCCCTTTCACTTTGCACAGCTCTTTCTCAGATTTATCACACTATGATATTGTTTGTATCCATGCCTTTGTCCTCACTGTAGTAGGTGCTCAATCAAGACCTCTTGCGTGAACAATTGGCTGTTTGTTGTAAACTATTGTGCAATCTGGTCTCTGGCCAATTTTTTAAAAGTGTATAAGACCTTAAATATTTTTCAAAGAAGCATACATTTTGTGTGGTGCATAACATTTTTACTCCAGCAAACTTTCATACTGCTTTCAGAATCAGTTCTAGAACCTCACAGAAAATTAACATTGCAATATTATAGTCCCATCTGTTTTTTTCTAAATAAAATATTTTCCAAGAAAAACACTTCGTTACATAATTCATTGAAATTGATAATCCATGAATTAAAATTGTTTTTAAGAGTCCATCCTCTAAGTATGAAAATTTGCCATCACTGAAAATATCCAAAGGCATCTCCCCAAATACATTTAAAATTGGCAGCGGGCATGGAGTGAGTTTGTGTCCTTTTACAGTGATTCTTTGATGGAGACTTTATTCCAATAAATTGTTAAGTGTCTAAATTCTAGATAGTCCTTAGAGTAAACAAGCTAATCCATTTCCTTGTCTACTCCACAGACTTCACCTGAAATACAATTGCAGTTGCAATTGTAGACTAACGCAGTGTAGGTTACTAAGATGAGAAAATGAGAGGTAAGAGCCCTATTCTGATCCTCCAGCTTCAGGCTAGGAGAATCAGCACTCTGGAATTCTATAGGGAAAAGGACATTAACATCTGCTTTATCAATAGTGGAAAGCCTTCTAAACCCTTATGATCCCCAAAGCCAAAGTCATATGGTTCTTTTCAAGTCCCTGACCCTAAGAAGTTGATATGTCCACTGCAGCTTAAGGCACAACCTCACAATAGAGTCACAGCAAGTTTTGTGCCAAGAAGCATGGCAGAATTGAGGCATTTGTGGGTCTCTATGAAATTTTCTCCCCTAAGATACAAAGGGGAAATTACAAACTGGTATTGATTTGACTGACTTCTTTGAATGTCACTGAAATGATATGAATAGAAAGAAATGCACTGTCACTTGCTTGGTTTAGAATTTCTTAACATTCAAAATGGGGGGTGGAGGGTCTTGAGTAACTCCTGTGGTCCCACAGGGAGCCTTGTAATCAAAGAGAGCTCTGAACAGTGTTAGAAGGGTCTTTGCATCCTCTCTAGCTCCCTGAAATATGCACTTGCAGAATTGGCTAAATGAGCCACCATACTCTGGTCAATATGAATAGGCTTGTAAGATGCTCAGTTTGATTTAATGGCCACCCATGGACACTTCCATACGCAGAAGGGACTGTCACATTCAGTCTGAATAAAGCTCTAAAAAATCAACTACTCCATTTGGCACTGTAGCTGTATTTTAATGTCCTCTTCAGAATTCTCCGTTATAGTAACATCTCTGCAATCATTCCAGCATAAAACAGCCTGTTTATAATAAATTGGTCAGCCTCTTATGGCTGTCTTTCTTGATGGGATGGAGACCTATAAGACTGTTCCTTGTAGACTAGGTTATACAATTTTCAATATTACAAGTTGTATCTCTCCATTTGCACAAATGATTTATTTCGGGCTTTTTTTTTTCCTGTTTTGAGTCTTTGTTTTCATTTTATGTCATACTTGTCATGGGGAAGGGGAGGCAAATGGATTCTGCTTGTGAAGTATAGGCCTTTGGGAGCCATTTAAGTGAGATGTAGTTTATGAAGCTAGTAAGTGAAAACTGGAATTGTTCAGTCTTTTGTCATCCTTTCAATTAGGAGACCTATGTGATAGTTGTGAGCTGTAATGCCCTGGACAGGAAACTTTGGCAGAAGTAGAGGTGTGACCCTAATTTATATGAATATTCTGAGGTGGGATAATAACATTGCCTTTTTAGTACATAATAGTCACCCAAAGCATAAGACCCTAGGCCTTTGGAATCACTCAAAGTTTTCATTAGAGAATCAGCAGTCTTTTAGACTCACTATGCTGTACCTCAGTGTTGAAATTGCATATTACAGGTTATAGTCCTGTAAATAAAGGACATTTTGTTATGCCCACACTCAGCTGCATTTCCTACTGTGATTTTTTTACTGGGTCCTGCTGTGACCTACGGCCAAATACGGTGCATCATTGGTGAGCCTTTTTTTTTTTTTTTTTTTTTTTGCCAGAACTTGATGTCTGTCCAGAAGACAAAAACACTGATTAGGTAGAAAGAGGATAAAAGTCCTTCAGGAACTGAGTGACTCTGGCCTCAGCTACAAACTGCAGCTTATTCATAAATGTTACAATCACAAGGTGGGGACCAGGACATCTTGTCCTGAGGGTGCTTTTCTGTCGGTGAGAAGCAAGATTTCCTTATGTATTGAGGTTTAACAGTGCATGACCAGACACGACCCATGCGCTGAATGTGTAGGGGTTCGGTCTTAAAAGGGAATAATTTCTGAGGCATTCTTTTGCCTTCATTTCTACAAGGGACTCAGGATGGCTCCCTTTCAGAAATACTGGTGAGGCTATGAAAGAGCAGGCAGCTTTCCTAGACTTTGTTCCCGTTCCTCAGTGCTTCTCTTTATTCAAAGTGCTCAGAAGAGCACTCTTCAAAAGATACTGGTATTCTAAGTTGTCAGGTAGATAAGGAAACTTTTTGTTCTCTGATAAAGTTCTTCTCCCTCTTCATTTATTGGCCTGTGTATATTGAACTCTACTGTTGAAAGATGACAATTGGGAGGCTTTCATTATGAGCTTTTTCTGGTGAGATCAATCAACAAATATAATGACATCAAACGATTTAACAGTTTCATTTATTGTGGCTTCCATTTATAAGTATTCTCAAATCTTATCTACATTTTGCAGATAAAGAAATGAGAGTTAAGAGACTTCCTAAGATGGCGGCATAGGTGAAGGCGTCGTGCCGTCTCGCACAACCAAACAAGGAAAAAAATCAGAAATTTATACAACCAAAAACAGCCAGATCTGACAGAAAATTGTATTGAGAGGAAGTCCGACAACCAAGGAATTAAAGAAGATACATTCATCCAGTCTGGTGAGCCGGGAGGAGCAGGGCGGAGGGAGAGTGCTCGGTGACCCCGAGGCGCGCTGGTGAGCAGACGGCAGGACCGTGGTTGGAGGGGAGGTTCCCACAGGGCTGCAGCACACCGAGACGGGGGTGCCTAACCAAAGCACGGCCAGCGCCTGGCTCATCCGGACCCAGCGGGCTGAGACTGGTGGACCGGGCAGGTCCGCATTCGCGGGCAGACAGACCGGGAGAGAAAGCAGGGCGCAACCCATCGGTGCAGGTTGAGAGCACCTGTGGGTGGGGGGGGAGCCAGTGGCGGGAGGAACTCCCGGCCTCACAGGAGAGTTCACTGGGGAGACCCGCGGGGGATTGGAGCTGTGCAGCCTGTCCACCGACCCTGGAGCGACCCCCGGAGCTGGCGCAGAGGGGCTCAAATCGCTTGCAGGAGGTGGTGTGGGCATGGAGAGCGGAGCAGGCGGCATTGTTCGTTCAGGTCCCACCCCCACAGGCTACGTCACAGCACAGCTACCAGGAGCTTCCCTGCACAGGGGATCCCCAAGACTCCACCCTCCTTACAGTAACAGGAGCACCTAGGGAAAAAAAAATGGCCCAAAGAAAGGAACAGATTAAAGCTCCAGAGCTAATCGACCAATTGATAGCCAGCCTATCAGATGCACTGTTTAAAACCCTTGTAATTAGGATGCTTTCAGAATTCGACGAAAAATTATCGAAATTGCTGGAACAAATGAGGAGAGATCTGCAGGGAACCAATAGAGATAAGAATGAAACTGGGACTCAAATCAACAGAGTGGACCAGCAGAAAGAAAAAAAACATCCAACCAGAAAATAATGAAGAAACAAGAATTCAAAAAATGGAGGAGGGGTTCAGAAACCTCCAGGACATCTGTAAATGTCCCAACATACGGATCATAGGGCTGCCAGAAGGAGAAGAAGAAATCCTAGGAATTGAAAACTTATTTGAACACATAATGATGGAGAATTTCCCGAAGCTGGCGAAGGAAATGGACTTGCGGGAAGTCCAGGAAGCTCAGAGAATCCCAAAGAAGTTGGACACAAAGAGGAACACACCAAGACACATTATAATGACATTACCCAAGACTAAAAATAAGGAGAGAATCTTAGAAGCAGCAAGAGAGAAGGGGACAGTTACCTACAAAGGAATTCCCATAAGACTGTCAGCTGATTTCTCAAAGGGGACCTTTCAGGCAAGAAGGGGCTGGACAGAGCTGTTCCAAGTCATGAAAGGCAAGGACCTACATCCAAGAATACTCTATCCAGCAAAGATTTCATTTAGAATGGAAGGGCAGATTAAGTGCTTCTCAGATAAGGTCAAGTTCAAGAAGTTCATCACCACCCAGCCTTTATTGTATGAAATGTTAAAGGGAGTTATATGAGGTATGGAAGAATATCAACAGGGGAGTGGTAGGGGGAGAGGGTG